>JAAGEH010002531.1:2505383-2544758 GCA_011751065.1 Lasiurus cinereus
AGAGAGAGAGAGAGAGAGAGAGAGAGAGAGAGAGAGAGAGAGAGAGAAAGAAACATGATTAGAGAGAATCACTGGTCAGCTGCCTCCTGTATGCCCCCTACTACTGTGGAGTGAACCTGTGACCCTAACATGTGCCCTTTACTAGGATAGAACCCAGGACCTTTCAGTCTGCAGATCAATGCTCTATCCACTGAGCCAAACCACTAGGGCCAAACTCATTTTCTCCAGCATCTCTTCACCATAACAAAAATTCTGGTAGTTTTCTGAATAAAATTGTGAACAACTATTTCTTGATTTAATGACCTTGGCAAGTTTCCTTGTACTCCCTACTGTGAAAGATGAAGATTTGGCTCACTCACCCTTCATGCTCATCTCCTTCTCCTAAACTTTGATAGCTACTTCACTATTTTTGTTTCATTATTGGTTCTTGTCATAATATTAGAATATATATCAATAATTCTATTTCTTGTTCACTTTAATCAAGTGACTTGATTTTGCTTTAAGATGAAAGCAGTAGTGGCTCTACTCTTCCTCTGTCTCTTCCCACCTTCCTTCAGTTTAATCTTTGCTTTTATATTGTCAAGGTTGATAACATTTACATTGTGTTCTGTGCTTCAATTACAACCATAATTTCTCTGCTTTCTGCCTATGTGTGTTGCCTTCAAGGCTAAAAATAATCAATATTTATATTACTATAAGTATGTAATTATTTTTTACTGCTGAGACATGTAGTGTGCTATGTGTCTATTTCTTTTCATCTGGATTTTATTACATCCCTCCAGGCCACTCATCAAGGTAAAATAGAATCATTTCTTTTGTACCTCTGTTTTCCTTTTATAGAATTTATGTTAATCAGATTGTAGTCAACTTAGATTGATTTTTATATGTCTCTTATCTTTTTGCTCATATTTTAAATTTCTTTGTCCTCTTTGCTCTACATTCTAAAAGATGTCTCAACCTTTTCTCTCCATTTTATTGCATTAAAAAATTTTGGCAATTGATTCTCTACTCTTTTTACTAGTTCTTTCTGGAAATTCCTTGATTAATTTCCCACTTCAGCCCTCCATTCTTCTGATTATGGTTTGAGTGATGGTTCCCTCCACTCTCCTGTATACATAGTACCAATTTATTCCCTACTATGTCATCCAAAAATCTGCAAGAATATCTGGTCCATTGATGTCCCATATGTTCTCAATGCTTTTATGAACTTGTGTTTTTTATTTTAACTGACATTTTAATGAGTTTCAAAGGGGAAAAAGAAGAGGCATATGCTGAGTCTACCATCTTGCACTTCATTACTTTAAATTCATATCTCATTGTGATTTTTATTCCTTTTAGAATCTCAGACTATTTTAGTTTGTAACAAAGAACCAACACATTTATCTAGTATATTTAAATTTTCTTCAAATTTTCCAAGCAAGTAAACAATTATTTTCATAAATATTTGATCATATTTAGGTTCTTATAAATGAAGTAAATGTACATATTTATTTTCACTTTCTATAATTTCTCTTTCTTCAAGTCAGTTTTATTTATTTATTAATTTAATAAATCTTTATTGTTCAGATTATTATAATTGTTCCTGTTTTTCCCCCATAGCTCCCCTTTAGCCAGTTCCCACCCAATTGTCCTCATCCATACAGTAGGTGTACAATTTTTGTCCAGTCTCTTCCCATACCTCCCTTACCCCTTTGCCCCTGAGAATTGTCAGTCCACTACCTTTCTATGCCCCTGATTTTATTATATTCACTATTTTATTCTGTTCATCAGATTTTTAATTCACTTGATTTTTAGATTCACTTATTGATAGATACGTATTTGTTGTTCATAATTTTTATCTTTACTTTTTTCTTATTCTTCCTCTTCTTAAAGAGTACCTTTCAGCATCCTATCTATTAAAGGAGGAATATGCTAATTGACCATTACTCTGTCACAAAGATGGCTACACCCACAGCTGAGGCCAAGTTCCAATAAGGATCCTTAACGAGCAATCAGCAGGGACCTGAGGCTATGCCCTCCCCCTGCCCCTATGGGACTTGATAGGGGACCTCAGGCCATGTCCCCTGCCCTGGCATCAATATGGGAGACCTCAGTGCCAGGCCAGGGGACCTGAGGCCATGCCTCCCGCCCAACAGGGCTTGACAGGGGACCTCAAGGTGCATTTCCCATCCTGGTGCTTAATAGGAGACCTCAGGCTGCACCCTCTGCCCCAGTGCCAGGCTGGGGGACCTCAGGTTGTGCCACCCTCCCAGTGCTGGTCCAGGAGACTTGAGGCTGTGCCCCTCTCCTGGTGCTGGGTTGGGAGATCTGAGGCTGTGCCGCACCCCCCCACTACCCCCACCCTGGCAGGGCTTGACAGGGGATCTCAGGCCATGTCCACCACCTAAAGGGCTTGATGGAGGTCCTCAAGGCATGCCCCCTGCCCTGGTCTGGGCTGGGGAACCTCAGGCCATGCCCCCCATAGTGACACCAGAGAACCTGAGGCTAGCCCCCTGCCTGGCAGGGCTTCTCAAGGGTGGGACTTGTCGGGTCTGGATCTAGCCCAATGGTGAAGGGGAGTGGGTATGGGTCTCACACAATTTTGAGGTGCATGTGGGTGGGCAGGGACCTGACTTTGGGTACCATGGTGTGCCCCAGACTCTGACAGGAAGGTTTTCATATACATTTTACTAATTTTCTTTCGTCTCTGACACATATTATAGAGAAAGGGAAATAGCAATATTAAATTATTTCCTTTAATCAATCCCCTTTTAATGTGCATGAATTTCATGTACCAGGGAACTAGTTTCATATAATCCTGGTTTGGTGTTGATGAACTCCTTTAGCTTTTTCTTCTCTGTGAAGCTCTTTATCTGCTCTTCAATTCTGAATGATAGCTTTGTTGGGTAGAGTAATCTTGGTTGTAGGTTCTTGCTATTCATCACTTTGAGTATTTCTTTCCACTCCCATCTGGCCTACATAGTTTCTGTTGAGAAATCAGCTGACAATCGTATGGGTACTCCCTTGTAGGTAATGAACTGTTTTTCTCTTGCTGTTTTTAAGATTCTCTCTTAGTCTTTTGCTCTTGGTATTTTAATTATGATATGTTCTGATTTAGTTCTCTTTGGATTCCTTTTGTGTGGGGTTCTGTGTGCTTCCTGGACTTATAAGTCTATTTCTTTCACCAAGTGGAGGAAGTTTTCAGTCATCACTTCTTCAAATAGGTTTTCATTATCTTTCTCTCTCTCTTCTTCTGGCACCCCCACAATTCTGATGTTGGTATGCTTGAAGTTGTCCTAGAGGCACTATCTTCATATTTTTGGATTCTTTTTTCTTTTTGCTTTTTCAGTTGAGTGTTTTTTGCTTCTTTGTATTTCAGATCTTTGACTTGATTTTTGTGTTCCTCTAGTCTGCTCTTAGGACTCTGTATAATATTTTTATTTTTAAAATTAAAAAAATATATATATTTTATATTTTTATTTTACAGAGAGGAAGGGAGAGAGACAGAGAGTTAGAAATATCGATGAGAGAGAAACATCGACCAGCTGCCTCCTGCACACCTCCTACTGGTAATGTGCCCACAACCAAGGTACATGCCCTTGATTGGAATCGAACCCGGGATCCTTCAGTGCGCAGGTTGATGCTCCATCCACTGAGTCAAACCGGCTTCGGCTGTATAATATTTTTAATTTCAGTCAGTGTATGTTTAATTTCTAGTTGGTCCTTTTTCATCTCCTCAAGGTCTTGCTAAATTATTGATCTTTTCTAGGAAATTCTTGAAAAACCTTATAACCATGGTTTTGAACTCTATATTCAGTTCTTTGTTTTTCTCCATTTCTTTTATTTATGATCTGTTTCTTTGTCTCTGTATTTTTGCTGCTTGCCTGAGTTGGAAGAGTAGCTTTGTGTGCTAGGTGTCCTATATGGCCCTGTACCTCTGCCTCTCCAGTTACCTGAGGTGGACTCTCTTGCTGTACCACTTTGTGGACTGTACAGCTTTGTTTTAGTTAAGTCGTGATTGTTGTTGGTATCACTGGGGGGAATTGACCTCCAGGCCAATTGGCTGTGAGGATCAGCTGTGTCTAGGCAGGGAGAACTTCTTTCTGGAGACAGTCTGATGAGACAAGACTTGCAAAATTGCAAAAGCTTTTGTGCTCAGGTTGGATGGAGTGGAGACTCAGGGCTGAGCAAATAGCCTTGGTTTCCTGTCAGCCCTGCCCTATGAGGTTCCTGGGTTTTAGTGTCCCTTGGTATTCACTGCAGTCTTCTCTGTGTGCACTCATGTGTACACATGCGCCTCCAGACCTCTGTCTTTCATGGCTCCTCTGAGTTTCTGTGCACTCTGGGGACCCTTATGAGTCTGGGTCCCCAGGATATTGCTCAAAACTGGGTTTCAGTGCAGTCTAAACTGGGGTTTAGTGCAGTCGGGAGTTTCCGTCTCCCTCCTGCTAGAGGAAGCCAGCCAAGCACTCAGCTGCCCATCCTCTCCATGCACGTGTCTCCACACCTCATATTTTTACAGCTCCTCTGAATTTCCGTGAGCCCCCCTCTTTCCTTCTAGTTGTAGAATTTCCACTCAGTTAGCTTTCCTATGGTTCTGAATGATGTCCATTCTGTCTTTTAGCTGTAGTTTTGAAATTGTTGTGTGAGGCAGCAGTTTAGGTGTTTACTTATGCCACCATCTTGGTTTTTCTATTTTAAACTTTTCTATATACACACATATTCTTTAAACTCAGAGTTTTAAAATTTAGGATCCTATATCATATTTAACATGGCATTTAGATGTAAATGTATTTCCCATCATAAATCAACCAAAGGCTCCACATCCATTTATTTAATTTTATAATTTCTTATACACACAATAGACTCAAGCTTACTTTTTCTTTTTCCTCATATAGCTACAACCCAGAGGGGAAAGAGGGTTTTATCTCTTCTTCTTTTTTTCTTTCCTTTTTCTCCAACCCTTCCCTATTTGCTCTGCTCCTGTCTCCTCCAGAGTCAGTGATGTGGGTTGGGTAGATTTAGAGAAAAAAAAGACAAAAACTGATGTGATTGCTGCTGCCATAATCTGATCATTGATGCTTGCTGTTATAACAAATGTTCAAACAGTGGTCCCCTCTACCCTCATCTATACTCTGCTCTTTCCTCTTTTGGGTTAATGCACATTGTGACCCTTCCTTAGCTATTCCTGACCCCACCTGTGTACCCAGAGGTCCTTCCTACTGGGGAGCACTTTCCTGCAGTGAGCTATCTTAGATGAGACCCTTTCAGGCATTTCATGCCTTGCTATTCTCCAAGGTATTGATTTAAACATATTGCCACTGAGGTTTGCGCAAAAGCTATGCTTCCTCCTTGCCCTGTAATTATTGTTGTCATTGTCACTTGCCTTAGATGAACTCCTATCTTTATGCTTCTACAGGCATGAGGCTGACACTAGTCTTTGCCTACGGAATTTCACCTAAATCTAGGGATTTATGTTAATTTTCTCCAAGAATTTTTTGTACTCTACTTCAGTAATGGCATAGGCTGGCCTCTGATGTACTCAACAAGGAGCCATCTACTAGTGAGAAGCCATTTCTTTTCCTACAGCAACTTCCAGTATCTCTAATTGATTCTCTTGAGAACCTTCCTTACTTGGCTGGGAGGTGGAGCACTTATGGCATACAGAGAGCACAGTGATATTACCTTCTCTATGTCTAAAAGTTCCCCTTAAATAAACTCCTTACTGAATCTTTAGCCTCCTCTACTGTGGGCTTGACTGGGTGATGGTAACTGATAGACTAGTTTTGCCACTGATAATAAGTCTTATGAGAATACCCTATATCTCTCCTTAGAAAGTAGAGTTTCTCATCATCTATTGTCCTCAGTTTTGATGCTTCAGCTGAAATGCCACAACTGCAGGAAAAGTTCCACTGAATATCTTGTTACACTGCTCTGGTGCTTAACATTTGTGTTCACCAATGCTGGTCATCCTTTCCCAGTGAGACATAAGTATTGAATTGAATGAAAGGGAAAAGAGAGCTTCCCTTTCTTAGAAATTCTAACTCAAAGTGAGTTCATTTATTTGTATGGAGAGGACATGAATATGTTCCTAGTGTCCTTGGTGCTCTGCTCTGAGCAAGGCTTTTTTTTCATTGAACAAACTATTTCTATATATCTTCCCTAACAGAAAGTGGCTGTGTTTTACTCACATCAGTGTCCTCAGCACATCCATTATAACTGGAACTCTATAGGTGTTGATTGAATGGGTGACTGGGAGCTGATGGGTTCATTGTGAAATGGAGATAGTTATGAAATGGCCATTTGAATCACAATTCTCAAAGACCTGACCTGAAGATGAAGTTGTGTAAAGGACAAAGCTGTATTAAATTCAAGTACATGCTGAGAAGAGGAAGGTCATGTCTATTTGGGCAGAGAGGAATTGAAAAGGATAATCAGCCTCTTCCTATCTCCAGTTGGCTTCCCCAAATATTCTAAATTTAGGGTAATTCTAAAGTTACTTAAATGATTACAGTAGATCGAAAGTAGTTTATAAAGTGGTAACTGTCAGAATAATACCTTTACTTACCTACTGAGATACTTTGGAGAATCACTTGACATCACTTAGAGCCATAATTCCATCTGAATTCCATACTTAAAAGACCTGAAATCATGTACTTTAGGTAGGAAAACTTTTCTGCTTAGGGCTATCATATTCTGCTGATACAAAAATAACAAGGCTGGCAGCTTCTTTTGATGGATGTGTGGCAGAATATTACTGTATTTTTCGGTGTATAAGATGCTTGAGGAGCATCTTATACATGGCAGTCAGCTGAGGAGGGAACCACAAGGGTGTGTAGCTGCCTATACCTTATCAAACAGGCTTCCTCTAATCACAAGCCATATTGCTACTGACATCAACTGATGCCATAATTGGAGGTGGAGGTGAGAGTGGGCAGATGCAACAGAGCACAGAGACCAGAACATATTAAAAGATAAATACAGTAAGCTATTGTCTTGCTCTGCAAAATTCAAACCAGTTATGCAAAGGAGCATGGAAATAGAACTTCAGAGAGACAATTTGGACCTCCTCCCACTGAGTGTCTGATCACACAGTGGAGAAAACAGGGAGAACAACTCCTTACAATGCCAAAAAAGAAGGCCTAATGAGGATAACCAGCAAAATGTTTAAAATATTGATTTCTTAATTTGGGGCTGGAAAAGTAGGGGGCATCTTATACATGGAAAATATGTAATAGATTATTGTAATACCAATATGGGATTGACTTTGCAGTAGGTTCAAGGAGAAGTACATGTTGACCCTCAGGAAATAAGCTATTATCTAAATTAAACTATTTGGAGAAGGAACAAACCCAACAGAGAAAATTCCATACTATATAGAACATTGGTATATTCAGTTTGCTCCAATAGTCTTGGTGTAGAAAAACCAAGTTCAAACAGCCTTGGAAAGGAATTTTAGGGATAGTCAGCATTAAGGAGATTTAGGAATAAGGAGGGTCCATGGGGGAGGAATACATGGGTGAGGGCTTGGATCTGCCAGAAGGCATACATTCACGGAGAATAGAAAAGATACCACTGAATAAGGGGAGAGGAAGACATACATTTATAGAAGATAAGGAAAAGTCACAGAGTATGAGGAAAAAGGAAATAATCGTTCACAGAGGGTGGAGAAATGTGACAAATGACAGAAAGAGGAAAAGAGATTTTCACAGGAGATAGAGAAATGTTATAAGATAAGGGGGGAGGGAGGAGACTACATGGATTTTGGGCTTTGAAACTGATATTCTGCAAAAAGAGTGACCAATTAGAAGAGCACAGGATCATAAAGTGGGAAAGGGGTCCAATTAGAAGGGAGCATGCAGAGACAAAGAACTACAGCATTTATAAACCTTAGAAAAAGAGGCTTTGTGAGTTAGCCCCTTGGTGCCCCCTCCCTACGTGGGAGTTTGTATTTGCTTCCAATAAATTTCCACCCTTTTCCACCTACCACCTTTTGTCCATGCTTCAGTCTTTGAATCCATCTGGACAAAGACTGAGGAAAGAAATCACCCTTGCATCCTGCATAGGAAAACAACCTGAATCAGTCTGATGGGAGAAAGGATTTGAGAAAGAACATGTGAGAGGGAGAGAAAGTGAGAAGGTCTCTGCTAGCAATGTTTGCAGAGAGGAAACTAGAGAGGGATGCCTCTGCTTAAGAATGATGCAGAAACTGTTGATTCCACCCTACCCCACAGTATCTAGAGGATGGCGGCCCAGCAATCTACTGCTTATGTGAATAAAAAAGTGTCAGTCGAGAAAAGACGTGTATTCAGCATGCTCTTAAAACATCTGTTCTAGTAAAACACTTGAAAATAATCATGCACTAACAGGAGAAAAACAGCTGTGCATGAATCGATGAGCTCTACCACACTCACGCCTGGAATATACGTACAATAAAATCTCCAGCAATGGGCCCCTGAGGTATTTGGATCAGTGGACAGACTATTGATTTTGTGTAATTTTACTGTGAGCTGCTGTACGGAATACTTGTGCCTGGAGTCCAAGGGGAAGCTCCTACTCATGGACGTGTGACTGAAAGCCGTTTACATCAACTCTTTCAAAGCAATATATAAGCAAACATCACCCTCCAGGGAAGGTTTTGAAGCACCAAGAGGTGGTGTGTCTGCAACTAAGTTGTCTTGGAGATGCAGTTGCAGCCTTTACTTCCCTCCTCCCCTTGGCACTAAATTGTACCCAAAAGTGCAATCCTGTTCTTTATTCCTTTCTTTTGTCAACTCCCTTTAATATGATCAAATTTTCTTATTTGTAGAGGCAATGTAATTCTCTGGGTTCCAAAGGCATAGCCCAAATGGACCTCTGGGTGGAAAGGGCATTGAACTGAAAATCACTCTATTACCTCCTTTCCCCCCTCTCTCATCCTGTCCTGGGAAAGTAGTTGGAGTAAAGCAAGTGGGAATTTTCTTCCCTAAGGAGTAGAAGGTGTGATATAAAAAAGAGTAAACTCCATCTGTTCTTTCCCCACCGTATCTTTCCAAATTTTGTTTTTGCAAGTGCTGGCTCTGAAAATGGTTTCTTAAATTCACAGCCTGTTGCTTACATCCTATAATTGCAGTTAACACTTCAAAAAGTTATTTGAAGTTAAAAAATATGTGGATCACCTCTCCTCCCCCCAGATGTTGCTGATAACTGGGAGAGTCTGGGAAGGGCTTTTAGCTTCTCCTTCTGTCAGATGGTGAAAAGCACTGATTTCTAGGATTCTCTTGTAAGGTGCAAAGTGCTGGAGTACAGTATTCCATCTAGGAGCAATTTTTTCTTGGGTTGAAAGAGCATTCCAAAATTTATCAGCCTTTGCTGGATTCAATCAGCCAGCCACTCGGAGCTGCTCGAGGCAGAGCTGCGCTTTTCGCCACTGACATGTGGAAAAGCAATCAGACACTGAATTATATGACTGGCTTTCTTTGTCTTCATCTGTTTAAAGTACTCACCGAGCCCCAGTGAAATAACAGTGCTGTGTGTGAAAGCCCTTGGAAAACCTCATTCATCATGAAGTTGGTAGGAAAACCTGAACAAATAGCTGAAGGGCTGACTTCACAAAAGGCAAGAACAGACAGTGTTTTGATGTTTTCAGGGATCGTGCTGTGAACATGGTTTTGCCTCCCCCGCCCCCACATCCACCTTCCAGGCTTTAAACATTTGGATCCTTCGACTTCAGTCAAGAGCAGACAGAAAGTGAACTACTCACAGAGGGTTAGTGTTGTAGCTATTACAATAATAGCATTTTCAGCTCTTGATGATACTTTGAGAGCCCCAAATATATCATGAAAAGCAGTTTATGCATCTCTATTTATCAAGCACACAGACCTCTGCAAGGCTAGCTAAGCCAGGTGGAAGGGGCAGACCCTCCAGACCGGGATGGAGCCCATGTTGGCTTACTGCTGACCTCCCCTGTGGAGACTGCTCTGTAGGTGGTTGTTAATGGTTTAAACTTTCAATTTGGCTTTCTCTGGGCACAGCCTGATTCTCACTTATACTCAAGTCTCTTCATGCGGTATTTGGGCTTAAGGCATGTAAAGAAATGTTAATATTTGCTGAAGCCAAATAGAATTAATTTGGTTTCAGAAAGGTAATGCAGTATAAAACCAAGGATGTGTCATTTTTAGATTATTTGTAATATGGATAACCCATACAGTGGATCCTCCATAATGTAGATAGATTGGAGTAATTTTAAAATATCTTTGAAAGAAACTGTTAGTTCAGTTTCATTCTGAGAGAGAAAGGCAAGTCATTATAACGTTGGATTTCTTAAGGAGACACAATTGAATATCGTCTGCTTAGAGAAAAGAGAGTTTCAATTAGTTTAAAGTATGTCGCAATCCAGGAGGCTCCTGCTTTTGGTTTTGTGAGCCACTTGATACTAGAAGTGAACTGGGATGTGTGTGTACATGTGTGTGTGTGCAAATACTATGGTGGGGTGGGGTGCACTTTCATGAAGTTCACATTTCTGCAGAATGGTGAATTTGATTTCAACCTGGAGCCTAATTAGACAGGTAGGCTACTTGTCAAAGGATGAGTAGTAATTCCATTTTTATATCCTGCCAGAAAGTGAAAAATCAAAAATTTAAGGTACAGATGAGTGAGAGCACAAAATGCTCAGGTGAGTGAAGCCACTCTAGAGAATGGAGGTGGTATATTAGTGTGAGGCATTTTGCAAATCTCTTGAGGAATCCTATTGAAAAACCAGCATCTTATAAAGAATTTCAGTAATTACTGGATTTAGAGAGGGACCTTTTATTACTAAAATATATATATATATCTCGCTGTGATATATGAAGTAACATGTATCCAAAGTAGCATGGGACAAAAATGCATTTACATATAGATGAACATGAGCAACACTGGGACAATGCCTGAAAAAAAAGACTTCAGACTGATCCCAAATAGAGGCCCACACAGCTGCAAAGCATGAAGGGACCAAAGTTAACACTGGGTCTGATGAGAAAGTCTCTGTTTGTTATGTATTGTCATGTTTAACCTAATTGTAGATTGTAGATAGTTCTCATTCTATCCTCTTGAGTCCAATTCTTTTCAACAAATCCTTTTGTTTTCTTTATATGGTTCAGGGTTGAAGAAGTATTCTATTATAGCTAACTTTCTGTAACATAGGTTCTATTAAAATTCTGCATCCAGAGCTGAAAAACCAGCTAAGCAGCACCACTCAAAAGGATGTAGTTTTAATAAGTGTTTTTAACAACAAGTAACTTGCCATATTTTCCCCCTAGTTAGCTGCATCTTTTCTGCATTCCTGATAGAAAATGATTAGATAACCAAATACAGATGACTCAGATAACCAAATGACAATCCTGGGATGATCTTTCTTAAAATGAAACAAGACAAAAGTTACCTGCAGCAAAAGAACACACCAAACAATCAAGGTACTATCAGCATGGGGTGGTGGAAAGGGCATTGAACTGAAAATCACTCTAGTCCTCACTCTGCTCGAGTAAATGGTTGACTCTTGGTAATCTCTCCTTATTCTGGGTATTGGTTTCCTCATCTGTAAAATAAGGAGGTTGACTAGATCACTGCTCCTTTCTAGTTAGTTGTAAGATTATAGGATTTTTACACAAACCTGTTATTCTAGAGCAGTGGTTGGCAAACTCATAAGTCAACAGAGCCAAATATCAATGGTACAAAGATTGAAATTTCTTTTGAGAGCCGAAAACCGACTTCTGTGCATGGGCCATGGAAATTTCAATCGCACTGCGTGCCCACATGTGGTATCTTGTGGAAGAGCCACACTCAAGGGGACAAAGAGCCGCATGTGGCTCACGAGCCTCAGTTTGTTGACCACTGCACTAGAGAATTTCCTATGTATATATGTCTCATATATAATTTCATTTACTGTATTTTTTCCGTGCCTAAGATGCTATTCTTTCTTAAATCGTTAGACTGAAAACAAGGGGCGTCTTACACCACATGGAAGTCAGCCGAGAAGGGAGCCATGAGAAGGCCTAGCTGCCCATACCTTGTCAACAGGCTTCTTCCAATCAGGAGCCTTGTTGTTACTGATGTCAGCTTATGCCGTAATTGGAGGTGGAGCGTGCAGCAGATGCAACAGGTACTGGAGCGTTCTGAGCCCATAAGGATGTAAAAAAATAGAAAGGCAAATATTGGTAAGCAATTGTCTTACTCCAAACTCACACTGAGTGTAATCAGCTATGAAAAAGAGCAAGAAACAGAGCTGCAGAGAGACAATTTGGACCTCCTCCCACTGAGTGTATGATCAGACAGGAAGAACAATTCCTTAAGATGCCAAAAAAGGCCTTAAAAGAAAAACCAGCAAAATGTTTAAAATATTGATTTCTTAATTTTGTGTTGGAAAAGCGGGGGGCGTCTTATACACAGGGGCATCTTATACATGGAGGCGTCTTATACACAAAAAAGTATGGTATATTGTATAACTATAATTTGGTTTCTCTAAGACTGTGATCGGCAAACTATGGCTCATGAGCCGCATGAAGCTCTTTGGCCCCTTGAATGTGGATCTTCCACAAAATACCATGGCCTGGGCGAGTCTATTTTGAAGAAGTGGCGTTAGAAGAAGTTTAAGTTTAAAAAATTCGGCTCTCAAAAGAGAAATTTCAATCGTTGTACTGTTGATTTTTGGCTCTGTTGACTAATGAGTTTGCCGAGCACAGCTCTAAGATAATGAATTATTTAACCAAGGATGCATCTTTTTAAGATTATTCATAATTTGGATAAACCATTAATATGAATTATACACTCCACCAGTCTGGCTGATTAAGGCAGAAAAGGAACTTAATAACAGAATATTGGGTAAGTCATAAAATCAATGGGGGAGAGGGGCTTAAAAACCAGTTTGGGGCCTTGCATCAGAAAAAAAAAATAATGCCCAAGATGGTGTAACAGAACAGGCTTGGTAAGGAAACTGCTGAAGATTAACTGATGCTGCACCTCTGAGTTAGACTTGCGTTTTGTCCCACTGCCATTGCTGCCGAAGGAGCTGGCCTCGTTCCCTCAACCCCAGCCCAATGGAACTCCTCACAGGTCCTGCATCTTTGCACATTGCTTTCTGATGTAAAGCTGAGGCATCTGTCTGGAATTCTCCCACCAGGACTTACAATGTGGAGAATTCTCCAAAAGTAAACAAGCCTTTTGAAAAAATGACAAATGCTTGCTCTACCATCTGTATTAAGTATAGTAGACAACTACTTTGTTCTGTGATGGAGAATATTTCTCTGTTGAAGTACATGAATTCAGCCTATCCCTGGTTAAAGCTCTCTCAGAGATCTATGTATCTCTTCCTTGTTAACATCACCTTCTCCATTCCCAGGTATTAAGCCTTTTCCAAATTTCTACCAAAACAATCCCCTCCCTCCCTCCCTCCCTCCTTGCCTGCCTTCCTTCCTTCCTTCCTTCCTTCCTTCCTTCCTTCCTTCCTTCCTTCCCTCCTCCTTCCCTCCCTCCTTTCCTCCCTTCTTTCTTCCCTTTCTTCCTTCCCTTCTTCATTATTCTTAGGAATAAATAAGTCAGAAATCTATTTGTCTTTGGCTAGCTATCAACTGACTTATAACGTTTAATCCTTAATTTAAAAAAATTCTTTATAAATTTTTTGCATAACAGTGTGCTCAGGCATTTGTACTGATTTAGGAAAATTTTATTGCTTTTTAAAAAATATTTTTTTTATTGATTTCAGAGAGGAAGGGAGAGGGAGAGAGAAATAGAAACATCAGTGATGACAGAGAATCATTGATTGGCTGCCTCCTGCACGCCCCCTATTGGGGATTGAACCTGCAACCTGGGAATGTGCCCTGACTGGGAATCAAACCATGACTTCCTGGTTCATAGGTCAAATGTCAGCCACTGAGCCATTCCAAATGGGCTGCCTTTTTTTTTTTTCAATTGCAAAGACAACCTGGATAAAATTTGGAGGTGGAAACAAAAGGCTTAGTTGAAGAAATATTGAAAACATTGCCCAGATGTACTCTCAGTAGGGTTGGAAGGTATGATTGACAGGGGGACCAGGAGGTGTGTTTGGGTAGTCCCTTGAGGGGAAGCTCTTTGAAAAAGAGGATGAAGGTTTAATTCTGTTCCATAAGACTCTGAGAATATTGCTGTATTGTCCAGTAATTGGTTTCAAAGACAAACTCTGGTGTGATATTGAGTCCCTTAATGTGTAGAACCCATGAGAAAGATTGTTAGACTTCATGTAAAAAATTACAGTGCTTATACAAGAAATGCAGCTCTTTGCTTCAAGTTGGAAAATTCTATGAAGATGCAATAAAACAAAACATAAGCTATTTCACCATAAGCCTAAAGAACATCAATAAGCGAAAATGACTGCTTAATTGTGTATTGTCAGTGATATAATGCTGATGCCCTTTGGATGTCAGAGCTGGACCTTTTCTGAGTTTATTATCCCACTCACAGGGGGAAATGCATGTTCATTACCAGGGCTTAGAGCATCTGGCAAAGTAACCTCTAATTCTGCTTAAATGGAAATCGACAAAGCAGATACATGTTTTCCTGGTTCTTGAGAATTGGTCCCCTGGGGTGGCTCTTGTGACTCAGCATTCTTGAATTATGTGCCCTCCTCAGATCAGGACTGGAACAGCAAATGCCATTCAATGGTTCCATCTGCTTAAATAAATCTAAGCCATATGAAGCTGACACAAATTGCTTTATTCCATGAATTGAATGATTGCAAAGGACTGCCGTGGTCTGAACACTGCTTTATATAGTGACTTCAAGATCTAAGTCCCTTGTCTATACAAGGAGGTAAAAGATAGTGGTCATCAGAAGTCACGATTACATTTTGAATAGATAATATTATCTGGCTGGATTATAGACTTTGAGAGAATATGAATGCTAAAGCAGGAAAGAGTTCCTTCCTTTAAATCAATAGTTATTATACAGGTGGAAGGTCCTGTGTTTTAACATGCTGGGGAAGAGGGGTCATTTTGTGAGGAATATTTTATATGTACAACAGCTAGACTCTCACGAAAAAATGTTTTTATTCTCCATCAGCCAAGATATCAGAGAGACTTCATAAAAATAAATTATTTTACTTTCCTGTATCGTATTTACTTCATCAACAATTTCGGTATGATTCTGAAGGAATAACCTTGAGGTAGACTCAGTGTTGATAAAATTTACTTAAGTTGCTGATAGCAATCCAGCTGTGCACAGGAGCTGAACTTTAAAAGAATGTAGATGGAGGTGAATCCCAGAAGAGTCCCGCCTTGTTGAGCTCCGGATATTGTGAAACTCTCAGTTTGTCATTGTGTCAGTCCTGGAAGAATATCCTAGTTGCTGCTAACAGAAGTCATCGGGTAAATTGGGGACAGATGAGCAGAAAGAAAGAAGGAAAGAGGATTATTTTGGGCCAATAACATGATAGTGAAGAAAGGAACAAATGAATGAAAAGGCAAGTGGCAGTGGCTAAGTGGAGGGTCGGGTGCAATCTTACAAGCAATCGCACACACAATAAATACGGGGGAGTTCTGACCTTTAGCATTCTGTATGGACAAGGGGTGTGATGTGCAGAGCCTGGCTGGGTCTTCCCAGAGGTAGCTTTTTGTGCAGTGGAGGGTTCAGATGGTGGTTCCATCTACTTTTGCTTCTGCTGCCCCTGGAACCAACTCTTTATTTGTGGAATATTTAGTCTTGCCGGGTATCATGATAAAGCATCTGTGTATAGTATATCATTTTCCAGTTCCAAAGATTTATTTAAAATGTGGTGGCATGTTAAAGCTGCGTGGCTGGGCACCAGGAGATTGACCTTCTTTAGTCAGCCATCAACTAGCAACTCACATGACTTTCTGACTGTAGGATGGAAATAGGACATAATTCATAGGTTTGTTGTTAGAAGTAAATAACTCGACTATAGAGACCTACCCCAAGTCAGGCAAATAGCATGCTATCATGCCACCTGCCTTTTATTCTCTTTCTAGTTAAACTAGTTTCTGCATCTATAATAATTATATTTTTAAAAATTCCTTTCAACTGGAATATTTAATATAAATTTTGTCCATATTCTGAACTTTATGGTTTTGGAGTTCATCAACAGAAGTTGTATTTGATTTATTGCTTTATTCTTATTATTTGTTATTTTAGCATCTAATGTAATACTTTACCCCTAGTGAGTGCTCAGAAGTTTTATTGAATTAATCATGGGACTACTAAAGGGCAAGCTACCTCATTGAAAATAAATATTTTCAGATTGGAAGACTTTCCATGATGCAAACTAACATAGGCAACAAAAACATCAAGAAGCCATAGTTTCTCTAGGGAACAAATGAGTCCAGGAAATATAGCTCAAGCGGCATTGCCAGATGTGTTCTCAAGTCTGACAAAACGTTTATTTCCTGCAACACAAAGGATTTATTTGGATTTTTCTCATAAGATCAAGATCTCAGTATGAGTTTTATGGGCAATGCTTACTTTGAAAGAATTCAACTTATCCAGAGCAAATAAATGCTCCACTTGCATATTACCTGTCTAAGGTGAACTGAAACACAGATGGACTGAAGTAGGCACACTCATTTGTTTTTTCCCCAAAGCAACGTTTTTTTTCAGAAATAATGTTTTCAAGTCATTTGCAACACGGTTTTTCTATTCTCACCTTTTATATCTGGGTTTGGTAGGCATGTAAATTTTCCAAAGAATATAAAATGAAATCTGAGTGAGTGGAGACATACAGGAAACAGGTTTTTGTCTTTATATTTTTTACGCTTTGGGGAGGAGGTCTTAATTCCCTGTCCTATTCCAGTGGGCACTGCTGGTAATTAAAAGCTAAGCTAGAGGTGGATAATTTGGAATATGACGGACCACTTCAAAATTGTTAGTTATGATTAAAATTGGCTTCCATTGTTAGTTCTAGTTTCTAGTTGTACGAGTGGGTAACAAAGGAAGAAAAGTATAGAAACCACAAAAAAGCCTAGTACTCTGGGGCTAGATCCCTTAAGTCTGGATCTGGTCTCTGAGTTGACTATGTATGGTCTTATGTGAATTACTTCACCTCTTTTTGTCATTCTTAAAAAGGAAAATAATAGAATCTATCTTTTGAGGATTAAAAAAATTAATCTATGTAAGAGACTTGGAAGAGTGTCCGGATAATAGTTGCTATAATGTAACCAGACAACCAAAGGGTCCGGGCTGCCTGTCCCTACTTGAGCCAATTAAGCAAAGAAAGGGTTGAATCATATTGGAGTATTTATTCCAATAATGCTGGCAGTATGGGAGAGCTGTCTGTCACCCACAAAATCTGCTCTGACCACCCCCTTGCCAGTTGTCTTGCTGTATACACAGAAGGGAGAAGATAGCTACAAGTGTAACGTGGAAAGGGCAGGGTAGAGTCTGCAGTCCACCTATAACAAGGTGGCTAGTTTTTTTGTGATGTTACTAACAGCTCAGCCCATTCCTGGGACCAGAGAATGGTCAGCATTCCCGAGAAACCCCCCAGAGGTGGAGGGAGGGTCTGGGCGCAGCAACCAAGTCAAAACGTGTCCTGTCCTTGGTCTCTTTCTTTTCTAAGTCATAAAATCCATCAAGGCATTTAATTTTTTACAGCCTTGTTTCATCCTCCAGTTTCCCAGGGTCTGTAAGAAAACTTCTTATCTATCGTTAATGAGGTGAATAATTATTAGCCAACTGTGACTCTATTCTCATTACATGCCCTTTCTCATTCTCAGTCATAGTAGTGGTATTAGTCCTGTGTGCTGGTGGTGAGTATGGCTTTTGCATTTCGAACCTTGTAACATTTTTCTTCTTCATAACAGTAGTGAAACATGGGTCCCAAAGTTGGGGAATTTATGAGTGCATTCATGGGTGATTTTTTTTTTCTTTTAGGTGACTGAGCAGGTTTTATTTTAGAAAGTTAAAGTCATTACCTTTGAAACATCCTTCAGTAATCCAATTGAATAAGAGCCAAACAATAAAGAACAATATTCCTCACTGAGGGGCAAAATGTGCAGTGGGCATGTATAATAAAGGAACATATTATGGAGTTAGGATAGAAAGTTAAATGTCTGCAAGTGGATAAGAGAGTTCACCCAGAAGGATAATGACTTGGGAGTTCCAGAATTTTCTATATTTGGTGAAATACAGTGTGATAGCATTTTCCAGGCTTCTTTATATACTAGAGGCCCATTGCACGATATTCGATATTCGTGTAAGAATAGGCCTCCCTTTGCCTGGCTTCTCTCCCAGCCGCCCAGGAGCCTGCCTGCAAGTCCTTGCTTCTGTCCAGAGCACTCACCTTTCCTGTAGCTCCCTTTGCCACACCTCATAGCAGGTGTCCCACACCTCCCAGCCTCTCCATGCCTGCATATGCAAATTAACCTGCCAGCTTTGTTGTGTTAATTTTCATACTCACTCTGATTGGCTGTCAGCTTACATGTTTGTGTATTATTAGGTAAGATACGTATTTGCTTGCTGAAAATCTGAGTATGCCACATGTTGTTTTCAGAGCCACAGTGGAACACTGGACAGAGTAAAGGAATAAAATCAAATCCTCAAATTTAATTTCTAGGCACAGAATGGAGAGGAAAGTAACAAGTAGGCTCCTCATCAACAAATTGATGATGTGGGAAAAGACAATCTGTCCCTAAAGAGATTGGTAGAATTTAGATGCATCGGGGGCATAAAAATATGGTTTTCAAAAGTTGGTCTCACTGAAATAAATCAGCCTTATTTTTCTGTATAAGAATTGACAATGTGTTAGAATGCTTTTCAATACTCTGTAATTTATTTTTTCTCACTTATAAAATAACATGTGCTTCTTTCATGAAGACATGGTTTTGGTTCATAACTCGGTCACTTACTAATAGTAGGACTGTGGGCAAGTGGCTTGACCTTGCTGCATCTGAATCTTGGTATCTGTGAAATGAGAACAAAAATACCAGCCACACAGAGAAGGGCAGTGGGGAAGGGATCAATGCCTGGGAAGTAGTAAGCATTCAATACGTTAGCCATTGTTATTGTAGGTCTGATCACACTTTCCCAACAGTCTCTCAGTCTTTTTTCCATTTCTATTTTACATTGCAAAGCCTACAGAAATAAATTAAGATAATTGAAAATCGGAAGTTAAGCATTTTAGCAAATAGTTTTAATATCACTGTAAGAACTGTGAGTGTGAAAAGGAGAAAAAAAAAGTTTTTTTTTTTTGAGATTTTCTACCCAGATCCCTCCCCTGTATATATTCTTGAATGTTTCTGAAAGGTAAACCAATAGCGAAGATAAATGAACACTCCCTTGTACTTAGAAGATGGATAGTTAGCAACAGATTTTTAAAATCTTACATATATTCATGTTTTACATCAGTTTCTTGATAACTCTGCTTTTTTGTTGTTGTTGTAGAAAAGGGAACATTTTAATTTGCTACAGATGTGTCATGAAAACCGTTATTAGAGTAAAGAGGAAATACATTTGGAAGCAGTTGCACAAAGGTTAACTTGTATTTCTAAGGGAAAATGTATACATGCAGCAAAGTAATAAAGGAAAGCTGAATTTCCCTGGAGGTGGACTAGGTCGAATAAAATCTGCTACATTATCCTTCAATCAGCCACTTAAAAATTTTAATTGTGTAGACTCTTAATCACAAGGAAAGTAACCTTTGCTTTCCTTTGTGGAGGGGAGGAGAGAGGGCTGCCATGACTACCATCCTTTTTTTTCTGCATCTTCAGAAGAATTCTCTTGTTTCAACATTTCTGTGAGGCTCCTGTGCTCCTCCGGGCTCTGCGCGTTGGCTTTCAGGCTCATTATGCTGCAAAGGAAAAAAGCAAGCAGTGATGAATAGGTCTTGCACAAGCAGGTACTTGGCGATTGTAAAATGCCTCCAAGCTCGCCCCACTCCACATCCCTGTAGTGTGTGCAGGCAAGGCCTCCAAAACACTTGTTGTTGAACAGCCCCTGACTCAGCAAACCTCTGCGGCTCATTCCTCCAGCTCTTTCTTTTAAGTGGTACAGTGGCACAGCATATGTCCTTCTGGAAACAACATAAATGGGTGTGATATGTAGAGCTGACTTTTTTTCTTTTACACATTCAGTAGCAATCAAGGGAGTTATATAGTGTAATAACATTAGATTTTATGACTCTGAAATTTTGACTTTCCACATATCTCATGAAGGAACTTACACTTATTTGAGATTCATAAGATTTTCTGGGTTTGGGATGAATTGGGAACCGAGAAGATGACGAGAATCAGTAAAAGGTATCCACACTTCTAAAGTCAGAAGGAAGCAGGGGGCAGAGCAAATTACTAGGATGATCCCAGGAAGAATCCCTTGAAACAGTTTGGTTTTGCATCAGTACCATTGCCTTAAGCCTGTGGTCGGCAAACTGCGGCTCGTGAACCACATATGGCTCTTTGGCCCTTTGCCTGTGGCTCTTCCACAAAATATCACGGCTTGGGCGAGTCTATTTTGAAGAAGTGGCATTAGAAGAAGTTTAAGTTTAAAAAATGTGGCTCTCAAAAGAAATTTCAATCGTTGTACTGTTGATATTTGGCTCTGTTGACTAATGAGTTTGCCAACCACTGCCCTAAGCCATTAGTGTCTTCCTACAGTTCTGCGGGGTGCCCGCTGATACTGAGGTACTGTGCCATTAGTGTTTCTGCCACTATCTCCTTAGTGCTAGTGCCAGCCACTTTAGAACATGTCTTTTGTCTTCTGTCTTCCAAAGCCAAAGGGGCAATGGAAAGAGCATATCCTATCTAATAAAGAGGTAATATACAAATTGACCATCACTCCAATACACAAGATGGCTGCCCCTATGTGGTCAAAGATGGCCACCTCCATGTGGACACAAGATGGCCACCACTAGATGGCCAGCAGGGGAGAGCAGTTGTGGGCTACCAGGCCTGCAGGGGAGGGCAGTTGTGGGCAACCAGGTTGGCAGGAAAGGGCCTTTGGAGGTGACCAGGCCTGCAGGGGAGGACAGTTAGGGGTGACCAGGCCTGCAGGGAGGGCAGTTGGGGGTGACCAGGCCTTCAGGGAGGGCAGTTGGGGGTGACCAGGCTGGCAGGGAAGGGCAAGTAGGGGTAATCGAGCTGGTAGGAGAGTAGTTAGGCATCAATCAGGCTGGTAGGGGAATAGTTAGGTGGTGATCAGGCTGGCAGGTAGGGGAGTGGTTGGGAGCCAGCAGTCCTGGATTGTGAGAGATGGGCAGTCAGACATTCCTCGAGTGGTCCCAGATTGGAGAGGTTGCAGGCTGGGCTGTGGGATACATGCTCCTGAATATTGTGCACGCAGCCTCTAGTTGAAATATAATAGAGATTTAATAAACTATTTGCATTATAGTATACAATTTGATATTTCAATATATGAATATACCTGTGAAACCACCACTGCAATTAAAATAATGAATATATTTCTCTCTTTTAAAATTTCCTTTGTGTCCTTTGCAAACATTCTGTCATTCACAGGCAACACCTGATCTGCTTTTTTATAAGTATACATAATTTCCAAAAATTTTATGTAAATGCAATTGTGCATTTTTTTTCTATTTATTTGGCTTTTTCATGAAGCATTTTATTTTGAGATTCATCCATATTATTCATAACATCAGTCATTCATTACTTTTTGTTGTTGAGTAGTATTCCATTATGTGTGTGTGTGTGTGTGTGTGTGTGTGCGCGCGCGCGTGCGCAGTATGTGTATATTACATGTGATAAATGTTCTGTTGGTGGACATATAGATTATTTCTATTTTTTTGCAGTTGCAAATAAAGCTATAAACATTTGTCTACATGCTTATGTGTAAACATATGTTTTAATGTTGCTTTGGTAAATACTTAGGAGTGGAATGTTGGACCATATGGTTAATTTTTTTATTGAGATGTAATTTGTATACATAAAATTCATCCTTAGAAATTATATAATTCAATTGGTTTTAGTATAGTCACAAACTTATGCAGTCATCAGCATTTTCTTACTCCAGAACGTTCCTTTATCACCTGCCCTGTAGGTCCCAGGGAGATACACACAATTTCTGTGGGAAGCGGCTTGTCAATGTATCCATGATTAGGTTAAGATAAGCATTGCAGTGATGATGAAATATTCTACTCTTATAAATATTGACATGGATTAACAAGAAGTGCTGGTTACTAAGCATAACAAACCACTTTTCATGACTTCTTAAAGCAAATGACTGTTATTTCCCTTTACAATCAACTTGAACTCTATACTGGTAAAGTGTATTGAGAAAACCAAAGGTGGTCAATCCACTATTTACTACTCTCCTCCTTTTCTTTTTTCCTCCCAACTTGCTTTTCTATCTCCTACAAAACAGAAATAGGTATACACTTTAGACATCCTTGCCTGTTTCCTGTTTTTGTAAAGTAGAGGCAATAATTGTATCTGTTTTACAAGACTACTTTGAGGACTGTGTGAGATAATGCATAATAAAGTGCTTAGTAAAGTGCCTGGTTTACTCATTGTTAAGTTTTAAAAACATTATTATCATTATTATTGTTGTTTACTTATAATTGCTTAGATTTCCCCCCATTTGCATTTGGCTTTGACTCACGTTGTCCTGAGTAGAACTTCTCACATCATGTAACACACTGAGGCTGAAATGTGTGACTCGCAGAATCATCCGATCTTGCGAACAGTCACATTAAAATGAATACTAAATCTGGGCAAGAATTGATTGGGAAAATAATCCCCAAAGTCTGAATTCAGTAATTAATTTCATCTGCTATGAAAAATGTTAGAATTATTTGGTCCTTGGTATCAATAAAGTGAAGCAATTGTTAATGACTTGAGAGAGAGCATCAATATAGCCAGAGAGCCCCAGCTGCGCGTTGACAGGAGCCTTGGCATAGAATGGATGTGATGGTTTGGGGTGGCATGCCATTTATCAACAGTGTTTCCACACCTGGCACCCAGCCCCTATCATAAGCTTTGCTGATAGGCAGTAATCTAATCTGGTGTTCTATTTACTGTGTTTTTCTTTTCTCAACACAACTCCAGCTTCCTTTTGGTTCAGCATTTTGGCATTTGTAATCAGTACATCACATTCCATCTTGATGACTTTTTTGGTCTTGGAATAATTAAGGTTGGGAACCTTCACAGTGAGTTTGACTATTGTATACTTGTCTTTCTCATTATCTCAGTCAACAAGCACTTAACAGCTCTCCCTCTCAGTGGTCCATAGATCACATGAGCCTCTTGTGTATATGTCAGGGTAACTGACACTTCATTTGGTTGCCCCGTATATATGACAGCATTCTTTCTCAAGTTCTAAGGGCTTATTTGGGAGGGATTGTATATGCCAGACTTCCTAATGTTTTCTTGGCATCTAGTCCTTGTCTAAATTCTGAGAAAGAGAAAATAGTCTGAACAAATACCCAGTGAGCTGTTTTTATAAAAATATTCTCTTTATGATATACTATTTGTTTAGTCTCTGCCTTTCCCCAGAGGTAAACTCCATGAAGCAGTGACTCTGCCTTTTTCATGTATTGCTGTTCCCCCACTCCTCCCCTGGAACACTTCCTTCTAAGACTTGAGTAAATATTTGCTGAATGAATAAGTGAGATCACTCTCTATATTTTTGGAGCATTGATTAAGATCTAGCATGTGTTTGGACCTAGAATTACCAACTAACTCTAAAGCCTAGTTACTTATCCTGATGGAACATATCTTATATTTGGGGAGTGAGATGCAGTAAATAAAAAATAATTATAGATTGGTACTATAGATTATGATTAACTGCTAGGAAGCTCTATATGATTAAATGATGAAAAACTGACTGGATGGAATGGGCCAAGTCAATGTGAAGAGACTAGCCACATGAAAAGGTGGAGGTAGATTATTCTAGATAGTACAAACTTGGAGTGAGGGAAAGAGTTTGGAATATCTGAGGAACAGAGAGGAGACCAATGTGGCTGAAAGTGAGCAAGAAGGTAATGAAATGAGGCAGAGATATAGATGAATCACTTTATGAGACCCATAGAGCATGATAAAATAAAGTGCAATGGTAAGCCACACAGGGTTTTGAGCAGGAAGGGTGACATCTGATTTATGGCTTCAAAAACAGCATTCTAAAAGCTACATTCAAATTGTATTGAAAAGTACTGAGTGGAAGCAGGGGAATTAATTAGAATTTTCAGGAGTCCAGTGACTTGACTAAAGTGGTGGCATTGGGGATGGAGAGAAGTGGATTAATTTGAAACTCACTGGAAGTACTGACTCAATGTGCTTATGGATTCAGTAAATGGTAGGAGATGAATAAAAGTTGAATAAAAATGATTTCTAGGTATTGGAAGCTATACTTGGGCAAATGTTAGGCCATTCAGTGGCTAAGTGGTTATACACTGAGATGAGGATGACTTGAGGCAGGTTCTCCAGTGAAACAGAATTTTCTCTGCTCCCTACCCCTCTCTCTCTCTCTCTTTTCTGATGTGCTTTCTCTATTTCTACTCTATCATCTGTGTTGGTTTCAATCTCTTGACTTCATATTCATGTGGGAGAGAAAACAACTTTCTACCAAAAATTCTTATCTTCACTCTCAGAGACAGTTTAGGTCACACCCTCATACTGAATGAATTATTGGCATAAGAAGAATTTGCTGATTGGCTTGACCCTGGGTTTTTAACTAATCACTAGCAAGGGAAAAGAGATTATCCTCATTGATTTGGTCAATTCAGGAACTATTCCTGAAACAGGGGTCAATATTTAAACTCTATTTCTATTATATAATGAGAAGAATGTGGGATGGATATTGAGGATTTAACCAAATGTTAAAAATAGTCTTTCCCTTGAATAGCTTAACATCTAAATTTATCTCCTCCTCAAATAAATACCCTTAAAATGCTCACAGTAGCATAAAATACATTCACTGTTTCCCAAAACGGGACAGCTCAAAGTCCCCATTGTTTTGATTCCAGGTCCTTGGTTGAATTCCTGTTCTTCCTGTCACATCTAGATGTGACTTCTCATTGTATTAAGGCTAAACACTATTATCTCCCTTCAACATATTTATTAAAAGTACTGAAGAAAGAACTGAATAAGCTCAATGAAAATTCTACTTGGAAAAGGGCAGTAGCCCACATGGTTCACTGGTACATAGCCTAAACCACACCTGCTGGCTGGAAACAGTGAGAGCTTTCTGACTTGGTAGCGTCTAGTGACCTCTTACTTTACACATAACAGCATCTAGTTCTGCTCTCTGGAGTACACTCACTTGGTCAGTCCTCCTCTATCAGGTCATTGTGGATGAAAAAGGAGTTCTATGGAAAGTGACCATAAAGGGTAGTCTGATCTAAATTCCTAACAAGGCAGGTCATAGCTCTTTATGGTTAAGCTAAGTCCATAAGTATTTGTAATTTTTGCTATGAAGTACCATACTAGATTTTAGTGGGGTCATGGTTTGTGAGTGAAGGACTTGAGTCGCTTAGCAAAAAATTCTCTGTTTCCTAGAATCTGAGTTTAATGGCCTCTATCTACATTTGGCCTGTCCCTGAAAGAGATTTGAAGCAATAGCCTTGGGTTGGTGGGTAACAATAGTTGTATCATTTTCAGGTAGAGAATATTTAGAAGGAGTTGCCTGAGCCTGAAGTTTTTCTTGTTCTTTAATATCATATACTTCCAAATCATCTACCCTCCAATCTATACTAGCATTAATGTTTGTTAAGGTAGATAATTCAATATTTCTAACCTATACAATTTTTTATTATCTATTACAGAAAGAGGCCTTCCTAATGAAGCTGTTTTTTCTTCCCTCTATGTTTACAGTGGGTTACACTCACCCTGTTTGTCTCTTTCTTGTAAGATTTCATTGGTGGCTTCAAGAAGTATTAAAAATACTCTAACTACATTTCTTTCCAAGTCCCCAATTTCTCTAGCCTTTGTAGGCACATTGACTGAGTTTTAGCACAAAAGAGGCCATAGTTTAACATCTTCAATATGATATAAAACTACCAGAGAGAACAATAGAGGAAATAGAGTCTTCCATGTTCTGTATCCTTCGTCTTCCATATAAACCAAATAATTGTCCCTTATTTCCTGGCATCAAAATCTATATTAGTTAAAATACACTAAGTTGAAAATAATAGAAATTTTGCAGTGGGGGAGCAAGTCACAATTCAATCAGGGCTGAGTATGAGCCTTAGGCTGCTGTGATTCAGGGTTATATGTGGCAGCCAAAATAGTCCAATTGGAGATAATCCTGGGAGATTATGATCCTGGAGCTGTCAGGGGCCATTATATGAAGCCAGAGAAAGGAGCCAACTCAGTGGAAGACAGAGCCAAAAGTTGGAGAGAAACCAAGTTCTGATGACATCATTGGACCTCTAAATCCAATCATGTATGGAGCCAGCATTATTTCTGGCCTTTCAACTCAGTGAATCAGTGCTTTTTTTTTTCTTCTTCTTCTTCTAAAGCTTGTTTGAACTGGACTTTCTGTTTAAGTCAACAGTTTAGGCTCCTAGGTTGATCTTAATAATTGGATTATGAGAAGTCACTCAAACTCAATTAAATAATTTTAGAGATGAAAGGGACATTTAAGATTATTTAATCCTATTGCTTCATTCCCTTGTTGTCCGTATATATATTTTTAAAATCGTCACCCATGGATATGCGGATATGCCTTTATTGGTTTTATTTATTTACTTACTTAATAAAATTAAAAAAATATTTTATTGATTTCAGAGAGGAAAGAAGAGGATTGGCTATCTTCTGCACTCCCTACATTGGGGATCAAGCCCACAACCTGGGCATGTGTCCTGACCGAATCAAACCGTGACCTTCTGGTTCATAGGTCTATACTCCAGTTAATTCAGTTACATTGACCAGGGTGTCCATGAGTTCTTAATATTGAGAGACTAAAAGTCCCATAAGTGTGGTTGGTGTACTTCATTATATATAGCATGATGGATTGGCCATCTGTTTTTGTTGAGGACACTAAAATGTATTTTTCTATAGATCTTTCCTCCAGTAGGATTAACTTTCTCCAGATAAGAGTTCTTTGATATCTCGTCTTCTCATTATGGTTTTTATTTTCTTTGATAGAGCAATATTTTATAAACAGTGATTTTAAATTTTTGGTGAGGTGTTACACATATCTCAGAGTTAGAGAGGTCTGAAATGACTGAAGGGTTATACGTAAATTATTTTTTTAATGTAAAATTCTTTTAAATATGTCTTTATAATATCTTTTAGTAAAGAGTCTGAATTAGGGCTTTTATAGATTTGAAAAGACAAATACCCTTTCTGATAGGATAAAACTCATACAATGAAGATAATAGTAATTGCATCAAGTAAGCAATAGTAAAATCAGAAAAATGCTTCTCATATTATATATTAGAGGCTGGTGCATGAATTTGTGCACCAGTGGGGTCCCTTGGCTTGGCCTGTGGGATTCTGGCTGAAACTGGCTAGCTGACATCCCCCAAGAGGTCCCAGATTGTGAGAGGGTGCAGGCCAGGCGGAGGGATCCCACCGGTGCATGATTAGGGCTGGGGAGAGGTGCGGGAGTTTGGTCAGCCAGGGAAGGACCACAGGAAGGCTCTAGGGTGTGTCCAGCCCATCTTGTTCAGTCCTGATCGGCCAGACCCCAGCAGAAAGCTAACCTACCATTCAAAGCATCTGCCCCCTGGTGGTCAGTGCACATCATAACAACTTGTTGACCAGTCAACTGTCTGTTCCCTGGTGGTCAGTGTACATCATAGCATGCAGTTGAGTAGCCTTAGCGCATTATTAGCATATTATGCTTTGATTGGTTGAATGGCTGACTGGCTAACTGGACCACCAGACACTTAGCATATTAGGCTTTTATTACATAGGATTAATAGCAAACTTAAGAGAATCTTACTATTTTTCCTAGTTTTTATGTAAATATAAAAGAAAAAAATATGAAACCAAGGTGAAAGTGTTTACTAAACCTTAAAGGTGATTATGATAGTCTGTGTATAATTGTCTTTGAATGATTTTTGTAAGGTAGGAGATTAATATTCACCATGGGGTCTTGTTTCCTTTGTGGTACCTAGCATGTGCCTAAATTGATTTACTCTATTAGATCAGTTGTTTGTTTTTTTTTTTTTTTTTTGTGTGTGTGTGTGTGTGTGTGTGTATGTAGCTGCCTGGATCTGGCGCAGTACAGCATTAAATAATAGCACAATTTTTGCCTCTTTTTCTTATTGGAAGGAAAAATCAAAGTGTTGGAGCCATACCAATGTTATTTGAGTAAGAAAAGTCCAGACAAGTAAACAGGGGATTATACTTGTTGTATATTTTTATTGACGTTTTAATGTCCCTTTAGTACTGAACCCAGCTATTATTTCCTTGGTATATCATGTAAGGTAGGAGGCAGTAAATATCCCATCTGTTTCATCATTAAGTTACTTGTTTGCTTCTTTGGGAGACTCTGTTTTGAATTGGAGAAAATAAGATCTTGTGCAAACAGGCAATTGCCTTTACTTAGCATACAAACGTTTATAGCATGGTGGATTAGTTGTGGATTTCTTTGAATTTCAGTGTCTTGAAAAAGCTTGGAATTCTGCCCTAACTGCTTTGGCTCAGTGGATAGAGCTTCGGCCTGCAGATTGAAGGGTCCCAGGTTTGATTCTGGTCAAGGGCATGTACTTTGGTTGTGGGAACATCCCCAGTAGGGTGTGTGCAAGAGGCAGCTGATTGATGTTTCTTTCTCATTGATGTTTCTAACTCTATATCCCTCTCCCTTCCTCTCTGTAAAAATCAATAAAATATATTTTTTAAAAAGCTTGGAATTCTAATCCAAATGTGTACAATGGAACAGTAAATAAATATCTTAGAGATTTGTAAAAGAATTCTTCCTAATAAATTAATATATTTCATTATTAGATATTAGAAGTCTTGTGCATGAATTCTGCCTGGTCTGTGCCTCTCACAATCTGGGACCCCTTGGGAGATATCAGAGAGCAGTTTTGGCCTGACCCCTACAGGCTAGGGCGAGGGACCACATCAGTGCATGAATCCAAGGCCTCTAATATGCATATAAGATCTTTGGTTAATCGCTTCCTGCCCTCCGTCTTCTCCCCTTCCCTCTGAGATTCATCAGTCTGTTCCATGTTTCCAGGCCTGTGGTTTCCATTCCTGTGTTGAGCATCTGCCCCCTGGTGATTAGTGCATGTCATAGCTACCAGCCTGCCAGTTGCTTAGGCTTTTATATATACTTGAGGCCTGGTGCATAAAATTTGTGCATGGGGGCAGGGGATGTCCTTGAGCCCAGCCTGTTCTCTCTCTAATCTGGGACCACTACCTGGATTGGGCCTAAAAGGGCAGTCGGATATCCCTCTCACAATCCAGGACTGCTGGCTCCCAGCTGCTCACTTGCCTGCCTTCCTGATTGCCCCTAACTGCTTCTGCCTGCCAGCTTGATCACCCCCTAACCACTTCCCTGACAGCCTGATTGATGCCTAACTGTTCTCCTGCCAGCCTGTTTTCTCCTAACTGCCCTCCCCTGTGGGCATGGTCACCCCTAACTGCCCTCCCCTGCAGACCTGGGCCCCCCAAACTGCCCTTCCCTGCAGGCCTGGTCACCCCCAACTTCCCTCCTCTGCTGCCCTGGTCCCTCTCAACTGCCCTCCCCTGCTGGCCTCTTGTGATGGCCATCTTGTGTCCACATGGAGGCAGTCACTTTGTGTGTTGGAGTGATGGTCAATCTGCATATTACTCTTTTATTAGATATGATAGAGGCCTGGTGCAGCAGTGGGGGCCAGCTGGTTTGCCCTGAAGGGTGTCCTGGATCAGGGTGGGCATTCCCTTGGGACGTGGGTGGCCTGCGCAAGGGGCCTGTGGTGGTTTGCAGGCTGGCCACGCCCCCCAGTGACCCAAGCAGAGGCCCTGGTATCTGGGATTTATTTATCCTCTATAATTGAAACTTTGTAGCCTGGAGCAGAGCCAAGCCTTCTGCTGGCACAGCCATTGAAACTTTGTTGCCTTAAGTGGAGGCCTGGCCGGCCAGGATGTGCAGAAAGCTTGGCTTCCTCCATCACCAGGGGCAACCCAAGCCTCCCTCCTGCTCTCTCTGTGGCTGTAGCCATCTTGGTTGGGTTGATTTGCATACATGCTTTGATTGGCTGTGGACGTGGCTGGTGGACATGGCTTGTGGGTGTGGTATGGTCAGTTTGCATATTATTCTCTTATTAGATAGGATAGATATTATCCAGAATTTGAAATTGATTATTACATGTTCCAGAAATTAAATTGTGTTTGGATTAGCAGCTCTATGTGAAAGTTGGTGGTCTGGCACTTGTTAGTAAATTAAAATCCATTGTGATATGATAGCAGGATTGGAAAACATTATGCAAAATTTTTATAAAGTAAAACAGAAATTAAGAAGATCCAATAGACTATTTTTTTCAACTCCTACGAGCTGAAAAGTCATTGCTCAACTGGAGAAGCCTTTCTACATTTGCAAACGTCCAACATAAAAATCGCTGATGACCTTTATGTGCTTCTTCAATCTGAAACTGCCTGAAAGTAATACTTAATTTTTACACAATTTAAATTTTAATTTAGAATTTCACATTGGGCTATTAAATTTAACTTTGGGCATGCTAATAAGTGCTTGGTGAAAGAATTATATTATGCAGTCAATTAAAGAAGAAGCAGAACCATTCTAACCTTGGGGTGACAAAATAGGGCAATTCCTCAGGAACTAAGCTCTATGGTTCTTGCTTCTCCCCCATCTCTGGTCTTGGGCAATGATAGCAAAAGGCAGCTGGTTGGGCAGAAAGCAGTAGCTCTGCCAGCTGGTATAAAAATAAGGAAAAGAGTGAAAGAGACACATCACTCTTTCTCTATGATGGCCTTCCTCCCCCTCTCTCTCATATACAGATAGCAATGCTTTCTCCTTCTTTTACCCTTCCCCCTGACCCAAATCACAGTAACTAAAGTGAAGGAGCTAGGTCCACCTATCCCCCAGTGTCTTTCAGGCTGTTATGAAGTTCATTTCAACCTATTTGATAGTGTTGATCATAATAAGAGAAAAAAATAGAGATTACCATTTGCCCTAGATTTTCTATACCCCCTAGTTCAATTGTTTTCAATAAGTTCTTGATGGAATTCTTATATCAAAAGTAGTAGGAGTTTTGGTAACAATTCAAATTTTTTTAAAAAATCACATATCTAAATTATTGAATCAAAGCTTTTGGGGATGGTTGCTAAATATCTATATTTTATTAATTCTCACTGGAGGATATTTTCCCATTGATTTTTAGGGAGAGTGGAAGGGAAGGAGAGAGACACAGAGAGAGAAACATTGATGTGTGAGAGACACATTGATTAGTTGCCTCCTGCACATGCCCCAACCAGAGCTGGAGATCGAGTCTGCAATCAAGGTAGATACCCTTGACAGGAATCAAACCCAGGACCCTTCAGTTCATTGGCTGATGCTCTATCCACTGAGTCAAACTGGCTAGGGCTGATATCTGCATTTTAAACAGGCATCCAAGGTGATTGTGATGTACCCTTGAATCTGACAATCACTGCTCTATATGTGACTCTGCTTTCAGATATTTATTAACACCTGTCATGTGCACAATATAATTTATGGTTCTTATCTCCAAGAAATTTATGACTTAGTAAGAGACACACTAATGAATAGGAAAAAATAGTAATCTATTAGAGGTAGGAGGAGTATAATGTAGTGGAGAAGCTGAGCCTTGTAGTAATTCATTCACTCACTCACTCATTCATTCACAAATTAAATGCCAGAAATTGTTGGGTGCCTCATGAATATTTGGTGACTGCTTAGTCCTTCTACTCCTTCATACATTAAAGCCATAGATCCTCAAAAGTAGGTAGGGGACTACCTATTTTATCTATGCATAATATATTCCACAAGGTCTTTGCTTCTATATTTAGTTTCATTTATCTTCCTTGTTTGTCTTATTCTCAATAACAGCATTGAATATTTTAAAATGATACAGTAAAATGTATGACAATACAAGAGGTATTTCTAACATAGAATAAAGCAGGAGACATTAATGCTAGCATAGTAGTAAAAGGATACATAATCAATATTCCAATGTGACTGGGACTAGAATAGTACACTAGATGGTATAAATCAGGGGGGTCTTAGAGTAGGGTCTGCAGAATCTTAGGGACACATGGGTCAATGGTCTATGAAACTAAATGCAAAATTGTTTGGATGGATACCTTTTTGGGAATCAATGGCTTTTATTAGAGTCTCTGGAAAACTTTAGAATATATAGTCGGCCATCACATAATGCCTACAATAGCCAGGCAAGTAGAATTAAGTGTTTGAAATAGAGCATACTGGTACATGCCTCATGTAAAGAGAGCAAGACTTAAGACTATTGTTGCTTTGTAAGAATCCAGGTCCCTCCCTGGTCTGTAGGTCAGTGATTAGAGTGCCAGTCTGAGCAGTGAAGGGTCTGGGGTTTGATTCCTGGTCCAGAGCTCATACGTGGGTTGCAGGTTCAGTCCCTTGTCCTGGTTGGGGCGCCTGTAGAAGTCAACCAATTGATGTGTCTCTTTCACATCGATGCTTCTCTCTATCTGTTTCTTTCTCTCTCCCATCCTCTGTCTTTTCCTTCCACTTATTCAAAAAATCAGTGAAAAAAATATCCTTGGATGAGGATTAACAAAATAAATAAAAAGAATTCAGGCCATGATGGCCATATATTCTGATTTCTCAAGTGAAGCCAAATACATGAATTTATTGTGTGTGTGTGTGTGTGTGTGTGTGTGTGTGTGTGTGTGTGAAATTCCCTGTATATTTTCACTGCATATAGGAGTCTGGGTTGATATTTCTTTTTTTCTCAGCCCTTGAAAAATATTGGGCCACTTATTTCTGGCCTCCACTGTTTCTGGTTAGAAGTACTTTGGAATTTGAGTTGTTCCTCCTTTATAGGTAACTAGAGGACCAGTGCATGAAATTCATGCATCCTCAGCCCAGCCTACACCCTCTCCAATCTGGGACATCTCTCTCACAATCTGGGACTGCTGGCTCCTAACTGCTTGCCTGCCTGCCTTTCTGATTGCCCCTAACCACTTCTGCCTGCCAGCCTAATCACCCCCTAACCACTCCCCTGACAGCTTGATTGATGCCTAACTGCTCCCATGCTAGCCTGTTTTCCCCTAACTGCCCTCCCCTACAGGCCTGGGTCCCCCCTAACTGCCTTTCCCTGCAGTTCTGGTCACCCCCAACTTCCCTCCTCTGCCAGCTTGGTCACCCCAATTGGCCTCCCCTCCAGGCTTTATCGCTCCCAACTGCTCTCCCTTGCAAGCCTAGTCCCTCCCAACTGCCCTCTCCTGCTGGTCTGATCCCTCCTAACTGCCTTCCCCTGCAAGCCTGATCCCTCCTAACTGCCCTCCCCTGCTGGCCATCTTGTGGTGGCCATCTTGTGTCCACATGGGAGCAGCCATCTTGTGTGTTGTGTTGGAGTGACATCTTTTATTAGATAGGATGTATTATTTCTCTTTGACTGCTTTCAATATATATATATTATATTTCAATATATATATATATTAGTTTTTAGATCTTTGATTATGATGTGTCAAGACATGTATTTCTTTGAGTTTATCCTGTTCAGATCTGTTCATTTCTTTTCTGTAGATTGATGTCTTTTGTCAAGTTTGAGAATATTTCTGTCATTGTTTCTCCATTTTTTTTTTTTAGCCCCAACCTCTCTCATTTTCTCCTGGGACTTCAGTGGCACAAATGATAGATCTTTGGCTATTGTCCCATATGGTCCGGAGGCTCTATTTCTCTGCATTGTTCAGATTGAGTAATTTCTATTGACCTATCTTTATTTTTACATTTTTGTTATCTTTTGTTATCTTCACTCTGCTACTGAGCTTATCCAGGGAGTTTATAAATTTTAGTGATTCTATTTATAATTCTAAAATTTTTACTTGATTCTTTTATATGTTTTTTGTTTCTTGGCTAGGACTTTCTATTTTTTCATGTGTTTCAAGAGTGTTCATAACGGACATTTTATGATAACTGCTTTAAAATTCTTGTTGGATAAGTGTAACATTTGGGTCATTTTAATGTTGCATCTGTTGATTATCTTTTCTCATTTGAATTAAGAGTATATTGGCTTTTTATAGGAGACATGATTTTGGATTGCATTCTGGACTTCTTATGTATTATATGATGACATTCTGGTTGTTATTTAATCTCCTATTTAACTAGCCACTAGACCTGTTTAGGTTCAGAAAGCATGACCTAGTCCATTTTTTTAGTCCACATACTTCCCATGCCAATTTAATTGTCAAGCTTTTGCAGTGTTATTCTGGTCCATCCTGCTGGTGTGTTACTGAGGCCAGTTTGAGAAATGAGTGGTATTCTATACCATAGATCAATTTTCAAAGCTTTTGCTGTATTGATTCTAGTCAGTTTCACACAAGGGATGCTTGGGATGTTTTCTTGTGATTTTATGCTAAGCTATGAAAAATCCCATTTCTGCCTAGCTGGCATGACTCACTGGTTGAGTGTCAACCTATGAACCAGGATGTTATGGTTCAATTCCCTCCTTTCTTCTGTCCTTCATTTTATTTTTTTTTTCTGTTTCTTTGGCATCTCTTTATCTCTTTATCTCCTCTAGTGTCAAGACCAAAATGTGTAGGAGACAAACTGAACCAAACCAGGGAACTCACTACCACATTATTCCTTGAGTTTGCGGGTCCCTAGCCAGTTCTGCCTTTCCTCTGCTTTTCATACTTTCTTACAGTTGCTTTCTATATTTCTATATATGTTTTGTCTAGGGTGTTTAATGGGAATTAGTGAAATGAATGCTGTGGAATGTGCTTACTCTATTTTGGTTAGAAGTCTTGGTTCCTTTCTGGAAGCAATGCATATCAAACTCTTAAAAGGAGTTAGCAGAATGTGAGGTTCTAACCTAACGGTCTTCAGACTTTAGACATACAAAACTAACAAAGATAGAGTAACTTTTTTTTTTTTTTGTATTAGCCCTTTTCCCTGTGACAGACCGTCTGCTGTGCCTTACCATTCCTACACAAGGGTGGGACTCAAGCTTGGCCAGTTGCATGCTCTCTCCTAGGATTCACCAAATCATGAGCAAAAGAACAAAAATTACTACATGGATTTGAATTCATCCACTTTGGCAGTGTAAAACCCTGTAGATGCCTCTTGTTTAGCATGGATTTCCCCCTCCCCTATTACCGCCCCCCCCCCCCCCCCCCAAAAATGTAAAGCCTAGCACAAAGGCTTATGGATAGGAAGTATGTTTTGGGAGGTGATTCCAAGCAGCAGCTGTGGAGGACGGGGAGGGTGAGACAGAGGCAGAGCTGCATCATCCGACTGACTCCTGCTCCCAGCAGTGGTGTCCTGCCTCCTTCCCATCTGCATAATTTTCTGCATGTGCCAGAATGGCTGAATGGGCCTCCACTGCATCTTCTGTGGCAGAGGAGCCCCATGTAGAAAAGGCTGCCACTTTATATATGTGTAGTGCTTTATGGAGCAATAGCTGGAATCACAAGCTTGTCCAAAAGGATGTTAGATGGGGCCAGATGGTCTCTAATACACATTTTCATCAGTTCCCCTTTTCAAAGCCCACAACTTTGGTGTCCTTACTTTTCTTAATCCAGTGAGCAATTCCTAAATCAATTTATAATAAATCCCCTCTCTCTTTTTTGCATATGATAGCAAGAATCAATTTCTGTACATTGCAGCCAAAGAGCCCTAACTGACACTTCCATTAATCTGTTCTTTTTCACTGGGAGATAGTTTCATCCGTGGTAAAAGACTATCTTGTTAGTTGAATCTTGGCGTGTCAATCAAAATGAGTTAGCTGTGCTTCAAGGGTCATATGGGTGTTGTGAAAATAGAATCTTCTGGCCCCAGATGCTGAGGTTTTCCCAGTTAGCTTCTGATCCTTCACAGTTAGCCCTAACTTATTTACATAGTATTTAATGGCATATAGTGCTTCAGGTTTGAATAGATGTAAACAGGCAGCAAATTGAAAATACAAGTTAAAGAAGTACAGGTGGATGTTATCACATAAGTGGTATTTGGTTTTCTGAGATTACAATTATGACACTCCCGAATGATCTCCAATCCCACCGCATTATATTGTGACAGATGTATATTACTGTGATTTCTCTAGTGATGCTCGCTGTTGCTTCCTTGTCATCTTCAATAACAAAGCAACTGGGCAGATTAAATGGAAATGATTTATTCTCTGTGAATGCCATAGTCAAAGCATGCTGTCATAGTAACAGGTTAAAGCTTTTCCAGTAGGAGACTATTATGTACAATAGGGTGATTCGGCTGGCAACGTCCTATTGTATCAATGAAATTGTATATGCGTTTCTAGCTAGGAATTGATGTAGAGGCCTTTTGTGATTACTAGCATCAAAAATTTTAAATGCTAATTATACTGAAGTGCAACATATTTTTTTAAATGTTCATATTGTCAGTGTACTTAAAATTCCACAAGGTAAACATACCAGCAGAAACAGCACCAAATGAAGATACCGACCATTATCAATACTGCGGAAGCTGCCTCATCTCCCTGTCAAGTCACAATTCCATACCTTGGACAATCACTGTCTTGACTTTTGCCACTACAGATTAATTTTCCCTGATTAATTTTTGTGTATGCTATTTAAATTTGTTATTTCCATTTTGAGAAATAATTCTTAGGTGGTACAGGTGAATGAGTTTTGAGAAATACATATACACACATAACCTATAATTCTGTCAAGATATAGAACATTCCCATCACTCCTGATTTCCTTGTGCCCTTCTCCAGCCAATTTCCCTTCTCCTGAAAGCAACCACTTTCCTGGTATCTTTTGCTATAGATTAATTTTGCTCTTTTTTTTTTCTCGAAACAAAGATTAACTTTTTTTTTTAAACTTACCCTTATTGTTGAAAGTCTTACAGATGCCCCTGTTTTCTCCCATTAACCCCTTCTAGCCTGTCCCCACCCCGCAAGCCTCAGGACTTCACTAACCTATTGTCTGTATCTATGGGTTATGCATATATGCATATACATTATTTGGTTAATCTCTTCCTCCCCACCATCTCTCTGACTATTCAAAATTCCAAAATGTCATTTTAATTGAATCCCAGTTTAAGAAAAATCATTTGGAAGTTTGATCTTCTGACTTTAGATAAAAATGATAGAAGGCATGTGACCTGAAGAAGCAACCTCCCGATTTTTATTTCAGGGAAATAAAAATATAGCTCTACTCTGTCAGTATAAATTACCCCACTTCAAAAATATCACTGGGAAACAAATAATACGTGGGATCTTATTTCTTGTTTTTAACTCATAGATTTAATTTTAACAAACTACTTGAATTCCTTGAAGATATATATGCACCTTGCAAATGAAAATTCAGTACACTTTGATTTTTCTCCATTGTATTCCTTTTATTTTTTTAAAATGGAAGCATTTCCAAACCTTGACTGAAAAGGATTTCACAATAATTTTAGTACAGTACCTTCTCTTATGAAGTTCGATTTACCTATGATAGATTTCTTGTTGAGGTGGAGATTTGCTTGGTTAAATTGCCATATGAATATGTAAGTGTTCTCTAGTAAATACTAAAATGGGTTAAATTTGAATGCTTGACTCTTATGATTTTTCTCTCATGTGGGAAGGGAATGGTAGAGAGTAAAATGCCGGACATTGTATTCGAGTGGTTCTCAGCGTGGTGAGTGGGGTAGGGGTGGGGGGATGGTGGGTTAAAACAGGTAAGGGGTTGCTGGGAGGGTAGGGAGTAGGAGAGATTCCCTCCTTGACCCCCTTCCCCACCCCCATTGGCAAAATGTCTGGAGACATTTTTGGTTGTTACAACTGGAAGGGAGTTGCTACTAGCCATTAGTTGATAGAAGCACAGGACAGTTCATTTACAATAAAGAACTATTTAGTCTAAAATGTCATTAGTGCCAAGGCTAGGAAACTGTGCTGTATTCTTATGGACTTAGGTTCAAATACCAGCTGTGCTACCATTTAACCTATGTGATCTTGAGAAAATGATTAAAATGAGACTTAGTTTACTTTCAGTGTCATTGTGAGAAATGGCTTATCAGGCATAGAAAGCTGGCAAAATGCTAGGAACATAATAGACCTTTAGTAATTGGTAGCTATTATTATTGCTACTGCTGTTTAATAGCATATTAATTTTAATTTATGTAAGAGATTCCTTAATGTTTAGTTTGAAATTATTGCACCTTTGAGAGAGGAGAGAAAGATATGTGAGAAAGCTACTAGCTTGCATATGGGGACTTTCAGACAGCATTATCCCTTAGGGCATAAAAAGAAACCCAAAGGTTATACAGACAGAGTAGAGCTATATATTGAACATATATCTGTTTAATCACAAATCACAGATGACTCTGTGGTGAAATAGTAAATGTATATTTAATTGAATTTATATAGGCTTCAGGTATACAATTGTACAATGCATTATCTATATATTGTATTGTGTTTACCACCCCAAGTAAAGTCTCCAGTCCTGCCTGCAAAAACATGATAAAACAGTTGAGCCAACTGAAGCCAGTCTCTCTGGTGAGAAATAGAGCATTTTCAATTATACATTTTATAATATTTTATGTATTTTAGAATACATAATATTTGATGTGACATTTTTTTACAGTGTTCCATTGGAAATATAAATGCTGCTCTGCACCCTGTGCTTACTCAGAGAAGGTGAGATGCAACTCCACCTCTAATGACTTCCATGTATAAAGGATAACTGAAACTCTTGGGGATTGTGCTATCACGTAATTGACATGAAAAAAATATCATCAAGCAGACTTACTTTTTTTAAAAATATATTTTATTGATTTTTTTTTTTTTTACAGAGCAGAAGGGAGAGGGATAGAGAGCCAGAAACATCGATGAGAGAGAGACATCGATCAGTTGCTTCCTGCACACCTCCTACAGGGGATATGCCTGCAACCAGGATACATGCCCTTGACCGGAATCAAACCTGGGACCTTTCAGTCCACAGGCCGACGCTCTCTCCACTGAGCCAAACCAGTTTTGGCTAGACTTACTTTTTTTTATTACGGAGTTTTTTTATCTTATAAAATGAGGCAGAGAGTAGAGTTTTGATGTCTACTAATTAACTGAGTTACCCAAACATAGGCCTTAATTTCTTGGTCAGCATTTGCTGAGTGCTACAGTGAGCCAGGTCCTGTGCTGGAAGTTGGGAGAATCATTGTAAGCAAAATGGTCTAATAGGGAGGCTAGAATTATATCAGATAATCCCATAAACATGTAATTTCAAACTATGAGAAGTACTATGAAGGAAAATTAAGAACTCATGAGAAGTAAGAAAGCTTTACTCTGAATAATTTCAGTAATTCTAAAGATAATTTTGTGATATTTCCTTCCCTCCCTTCCTTCCTTCCTTCCTTCCTTCCTTCCTTCCTTCCTTCCTTCCT
>JAAGEH010002531.1:2544768-2570126 GCA_011751065.1 Lasiurus cinereus
CCTTCCTTCCTTCCTTCCTTCCTTCCTTCCTTCCTTCCTTCCTTCCTTCCTTCCTTCCTTCCAGACGGCTTTATTAATTCTACCCCAGTTGTATTCCAGGCACTGAGCTAGGAGTAGGGGAAAACATTATAAATAAGATATTCATTGTATGGCACTTATGATTTAGTTATTTGAATGACCAGATGTTTTAAAGAAACAAAATGAAACATTGCTGTTTCCCTGGCAAAGTTACAAGTAACAGGGAAAAAGAAAATGAGACAAATTACTCGCAGATCAAATTAAATCACACAGGTATTATTAGTGACTAGAGGCCCAGTGCATGAAAATTTATGCACTGGAGGGGGAGGGCGTTCCCTCAGCCTGACTTGCCCCCTCTCACAGTCCATCGGAAGCCCTCAGGGGTGGGGGGTGATCAGGGGAAGGCAACACCCCCATCACACCTCTGCTGCTGTCACTGCCAGCAGTGAGAGCCTTGGCCAGCCCTGGTTACTTAATGCCTCCGGAGGCCCTGGGCAGCTGGGCAACTGCCATCTGAGGCTTACCTGTGCCTCGGGCATGGGCTGGGAAACCACTATCTGAGGCTTGCCTGTGCCTTGGGCTGGCCCTGGGCTTCTGGGGGGCTGAGGGGACTGGGGGGACTCTGGAGGCAGGTGTGTAGAGCTACTGGATTCACCTGGGGACAGGCCCAGCTCTGCCACATGCCTGACACCCTAGTGGGGCTGAAGGGACTGGGTTCCACTGTCTTGTGGCTGTGAGTGCCGCCATCTTTGAGGGTGTAACAGTCAATTAGCATATTCCCGCCTTATTGGCTGTGGGTGCTGCTATCTTTGTAAGGGTATGATGGTCAATTAGCATACTTCCTCTTTATTAGATAGAATGCCAATTATACACTGACCTTTGTGACAACACATGAACAAATGTGCCATTTATCATCAGCATTTGTAGGGAGAAATGGGAGATTCCATTGACATCATTAAATAATGACCTTGATTACTAGGAAAAAAAAAAAAAGACTACACAGAGAGGAGTGTCAGCATAATTTCCTGATTGTGTTATGGTTTTCTAGCAGGCAGGAGACTCTCAGACTAGGAAACTTAATCTTTGTCATTCATTTCTAAAATTAATTCTAGTCATTTAAATGTTCACAAAACATATAATTTCTTACTCTGTCTCTAGTAAATAGAAATTATAGATTTTAAATTAAAAGGTCTCAAATTTAATAATATATTTTATAAGTGATTATTTAAAATTCCATTTAGTAAGGCTTCATTGTTGCCTTTTCTACATAACATGAATCCATTGCATACCTTGTAAATGTTTCCAATAATCACATAAAATTTTAATGAATACACAATAATGGTGTTATTAATTTTAAATTAAATGTACTTGTTCACTTTTGAAAATAAATTTAAAGTGCCACTATAAATAAGTCAGGAAAGTAAATTCATTTATACATGAGAACAGCTATTACTTTGAATGTTCATAACTGTAAATACTCTTATTTTTCCTCAAAGGATAAAAATAACAGAGTGAAAGTGATTATTTTTTGGTGTGACATGCACTTATAGTGATTATTGGTTGTACTTTATATGGATTATTTAATTAATTTTTATGCACTAGTAAGGCAGGTCTGGTATTATGTTTAATTTAGAGAAGTGGAAAAAGGTTTAGAGAAGTTAAAAGCTCAAATTCCTGTATTCTAAGAGTTGATAACAGGATTTAAATCTGACTATTTGAAATCCCCAAGACTTAACCACTATTTTAGTAGAGCAACATCATTGGCTTCATTTTTGATTTCTAATTAAATTACAGTTAATTAGGTATTTCCTCAAAGCTGACAACTTCCTTGATAAATACATTGTTGAAAAAAAAAATAGGCAACATAGCAATGAAAACTGAGCATCTTCATCCTAAAGGGAGGAAACTAAAGTTTGCTGAAAAAGCTCATGTTGGCCCACAAAAGTGGGTTGTAAAATATTAACCAGCATAGCTCTGAGTGTAACTATAATCAACAAAGTAAAAATCTAAGATAGGGACATTGGTCCATCATGTCTCGTTCTATCTGCATCAAGTAATCAAAATACTTTTTGATTGTTTATGTATTGATGAAAATTTAACTCTTGAGAGACATTTAAATCTCTTTCCACCTTTATATTCTGTCTAATAGAAAACCATAAGCAAATGTCCGATTAAAAAAAATCTTTTTAATTCTGTGGAATTATTTCACTTTTATATAGTCATATATTTCATTTTAATTTATATTTTATGCCATAGTTTCATAGAAGAGTATTATCTAAGATAGTAAATACCAACACAAAACAACACATCCTTTAAGTTTTTTTAAGCTTCACTTATCCCTTCTTTGATGCTCTTCTTTGCTTTATGTAAATACTAGAGGCCCAGTGCACCAATTCATGCACCAATGGGTTCCCTCAGTCTGGCCTGCAGGATCAGGCTAAAACTGGCTCTCTGATATCTCCTGGGGGTCCTGGATTACAAGAGGGCACAGGTCAGGACAAGGGACCCCACAGATGCATGATCAGGGAGGGAAGGGGTGTGGGAGATTGGCCAGCTGGGAAGGGATCATGGGAGAGCTCCAAGGTGTGTCCAGCCTGTCTCACTCAATCCCGATTGGCCAGTCCTCAGCAGTAAGCTAACCTACTGGTTGGATTGTCTGTTACCCCTGGTAGTCAGTGCAAGTCATAGGGACTGGTCTACTGGTTGACTTTCTGACCGCTGGTGGTCAGTGCATGTCATAGCGAGTGGTTGAGTGGCCTTAGTATATTGTTAGCATACTAGAGGCCCGGTGTACAAATTGTGCATGAGTGGGATTACTCAGCCTGGCAGGCAATGTTTATTTTTTTATCCGGGGGCTGGCTGGCCAGGAGGAAGGACCCTGGGAGATTGGTCAGCCAGTTTCCTGATCGGGGCCTATTGGTGGGGCCAATCTGCAGGGAAGAGGGACCACAGGAGGTTGTCCATCTGGCCTCCCCAATCGGGGACATTGGGGGGGTGGCTGGCTGGGAGGTAAGGGCTGCGGGAGATTGGCTGTGGGAGTGTACTGATCCCCAGGGGCCAGGTCCTGAATTGAGCATCTGCTCCCTAGTGGTCAGTGAGCATTATAACGACTGATCAACTGGTCATTCTCATCATTTGGTCATAACGGTCACTTAAGCTTTTATATATATAGATTTTACTTTGATTGGTTGAATGGTTGAATGGTAGACCAGAAATTTAGCATATTAAGCTTTTATTATATAGGATGAGTTTTTGACTTATACTATTTCACTTCTCTAAATAAATTCTTTTAACATTTCTTACAAGACAAGTCCATTGGTAACATTTTTTCAATTTTTATTTGTCTGTATTTATCCTTCACTATTTTCCCCATTTTATTAGTAATGTATTACATGTGTACATATCTTCCCATTTCCTCCCTACCCCTCACCCCACTCCTATGCATGTCTTCATCTCACAGTGTCTTGTGTCCTTTGGTTATGCTTATATGCATGCATACAAGTCTTCAGTTGATCTCTTATCTACCTCACCTCTCCCTAACTTTCCATTGTAATTTGACAGACTGTTTGATGCTTTATTGCCTCTGTATCTATATTTTTGTTCATCAGTTTATAATATTCCTTATTATTCACTAATGAATGAGATTCCTTATTATCCACTAATGAATGAGATCATGTGGTATTTTTCTTTCATTGACTGGCTTATTTCACTTAGCATAATGCTCTCCAGTTCCATCTGGGTTGCTGCAAATGGTAAGAATTCCTTCTGTTTTATGGCAGCATAGTATTCCATTGTGTAGATGTACCATAGTTTTCTGATCCAGTCATCTGCCGAGAGGCACTTAGATTGTTTCTAAATCTTAGCTATTGTAAATTGTGCTGCTAAGAACATAGGGGCACATATATCCTTTCTGATTGGTGTTTCTAGTTTCTTAGGATATATTCCTAGGAGTGGGATTACTGGGTCAAATGGGAGTTCCATTTTTAGTTTTTTGAGGAAACTCCATACTGTTCTCCACAGTGGCTGTACCAGTCTGCATTCCCACCAGCAGTGCACAAGGGTTCCTCTTTTTCCCCATCCTCACCAATACTTGTCGTTTGTTGATTTCTTGATGATTGCCATTCTGACAGGTGTGAGATGGTATTGCATTGTTGTTTTGACTTGTATCTCTCAGATAATGACTTTGAGCATGCTTTCATGTGTCTCTTGGCCTTCCTTCTGTCATCTTTCAAAAAGATTCTATTTAGGTCCATTGCCCATTTTTTTATTGGATCATTTATCTTTTTTATTCAGTTGTATAACTAGCCTGAAGATGTTGGAGATTAAACCTTTATCAGTGATAACATTTCCAAATATGTTCTCCCATACAGTGGGCTTTCTTATTGTTCTGTTGATAGTTTCTTTTGCTGTGCAAAGGCTTTTTATTTTGATGTAGTCCCATTTGTTTATTTTCTCTTTAGCTTCCATTGCCCTAGGAGCAGGAGCAGTGAAGTTCAGCATATGTCTGAGATAGTGCTGCCTGTGGATTCCTCTAGTATTTTTATGGTTTCCCATCTTATGTTTAAGTCCTGTATCCATTTTGAGTTTATTTTTGTGTATGGTGTAAGTTGGTGGTCTAGTTTCATTTTTTTGCATGTATCTGTCCAATTTTCCCAACACCATTTATTGAAGAGACTGTCTTGACTCCATTGTATGTTCATGACTCCTTTGTCAAATATTAATTGAGCGTAGTGGTTTGGGTTGATATCTGAATTCTCTATTCTATTCCATTGGTCTATGTGTCTGTTCTTGTGCCAGTACCAGGCTGTTTTGAAAATGGTTGCTTTGTAATACAACTTGAAATCTGGTATTGAGATCCCACCTACTTTATTCTTCTTTCTCACGATTGGTGTAGCTATTTGGACATTTTGTTTTTGTTTTTTTGTTCCAGATGAAACTTTGGAGAGTTCTTTCTGGGTCAGTGAAATATGCCATTGGTATTTTATTGGGGAGTGCATTGAATCTATTGATTGCTTTGGATAGTATGGACATTTTAATGATGTTGATTCTCCCAATCACTGAGCATGGTATGCTCTTCCATCTGTTTACATCTTCCTCTATCTCTTTTTTCAGTGTCCTATAGTTTTCTGCATATAGATATTTTACCTCCTTAGTTAAGTTTATTCTAGGGATCTTAATTTTTGGTGTGATGGTAAATGGGATTGCTTTTTTAGTCTATTTCTATAAGTTCACTATTGGTGTATAAAAATGCCATAGATTTCTTGGTATTAATTTTATATCCTGCTACATTGCTGAATTCATTTATTAAGTCTATTAGTTTTTTGATGAAGTCTTTCACTTTTTTTTATGTACAATATCATGTCATCTCAAAATAAGGACAGCTTTACTTCTCCTTTTCCAACTTGGATGCCTTTTATTTCTTCTTTTTGTCTAATTGCAATGGCTAATACTTCCAGTACTATCTTGAACAGGAGTGGTGAGAGTGCGCATCCCTGTCTTGTTCCTCTTCTTAGGGGAAATGGTTTTAGTTTTGCCCATTGAGTATAATGTTGGCTGTGTGTTTTTATCATATATAGCTTTTATTATGTTGAGGTATGATCCTTCTATTCCCCCCTTGTTGAGAGTTTTTATCAAAAACGGGTGGAGGATTTTGTCAAATGCTTTTTCTGAATCAATTGATATGACTATGTGATTTAAAAAAATATATTTTATTGATTTTTTTTTACAAAGAGGAAAGGAGAGGGATAGAGAATTAGAAATTTCCATGAGAGAGAGACATTAATCAGCCGTCTCCTGCACGCCCCCTACTGGGGATGTGCCCCAACCAGGATATATGCCCTTGACCAAAATTGAACCTGGGACTTTTCAGTCTGAAGGTTGCGTTCTATCCACTGAGCCAAACCGGTTTTGGCGTGACTATGTGATTGTTATCTCTCAATTTGTTTATATGATATATCATATTTATTGATTTGAATTTATTGTACCATCCTTGCATTCCTGGGATAAATCCTACTTGGTCATAGTTTATGATCTTTTTGATATACTGCTGGATGCAATTTGCTAGAAGTTTGTTGAGGATTTTGGCATCTATATTCATGAGGGATATTGGCCTGTAATTCTCTTTCATTGTGTTGTCTTTATCTGATTTAGGTAATATGGTGATGCTGGCTTCATAGAAGTTTGGAAGTGTTCTTTTTTCTTGAATTTTTTGGAATAGTATGAGGAGAAGAGGTTTTAATTTTTCTTGAATGTTTGGTAAAACTCCCCAGTAAAGCCAACTGGCCCCCAGGCTTTTGTTTGCTGAAAGCTTTTTGATGACTGCTTCAATTTATTCCATAGTTATTGGCCTATTGAGATGTTTAGATTCTTTCTGATTGAGATTTGGAAAATTATATTTTTCTAGGAATATGTCCATTTCCTCCAGGTTGTCCAGTTTGTTGGAATAGAGTTGTTCATAGTATTTTTTTTTAACAATCCTTTGTATTTCTGTGGGGTCTGTTGTTATTTCATCTTTTTCATTTCTGATTTTGTTTATTTGGATCCTCTCTCTTTGCTTCTTGGTGAGCCTAACTGGAGGTTTATCAATGTTGTTTACCCTTTCAAAGACCCAGCTCTTGGTTTTGTTAATCTTTTGTATTGTTTCCTTGGTCTCTATATCAGTTAGCTCCGCTCTGATCTTTATTATTTCCTTCTTTCTGCTTACATTGGGCTTTTATTGTTGCTCTCTTTCCAACTCTTTGAGTTGTATGGTTAGGTAATTTATTATCATTGTTTCTTGTTTTTTTGCAGTAGGCTTGTAGAGCTATGAACTTCCCTATTCATACTGCTTTCACTGTGTCCCATAGATTTTGGATTGTTGTGTTTTTATTTTCATTTGTTGCCATGATGTTTTTATTTCTTCCTTGATCTCTCTGGTTACCCAGTCATTGTTTAATAGCATGCTGTTCAGTCTCCATGTGTTTGATTTCTTTGGATTGTTTTTATTGTAGTTGATTTCCAGTTTTATGTCACTGTGATCTGAGAAGATGCTTGATATGATTCTTATCTTCTTGAATTTGAAGAAACTTTGCCTATGACCCAACATGTGGTCTATCTTTGAAAATTACCTATGTGCACTTGAGAAGAATGTATATTCTGTCACTTTGTGAGGGAATGTTCTGAAGATGTCAATTAATTCTATTAGGTCTAATGAGTCATTTAGGATTGATGTTTCTTTGCTGATTTTTTGTTTAGAGGATTTGTCCATTGATGATAATGGGGCATTGAAGTTTCCTACTATGATTGTATTGCTGTCAATCTCTCCCTTGATATGCTCCAGGCGTTTTTTTTTATGTACTTGTGTGGTCCTGTATTGGGTGTGTATATGTGTACCAGAGTTATTTCTTCTTGTTGGATTGTTCCCTTTAGTATTATGAAGTGGCCTTTCTTATCTCTTGTTATGTCCTTCACTTTGAGATCTAATTTGTCAGATATAAGTATTGCTACCGCAATTTTTTTTTCATTTCCATTCACCTGAACAACCTTTTCCCATCCCTTCACCTTCAGTTTTTGTGTGTCTTTTTTTTTTTTTGAGATGGGTTTTTTTTAGACCACAGATATATGGGTCATGTTTTCTTATCCAATCCATTACCCTATGTCTTTTGATTGGAGCACTTAATCCATTTACATTTAAAGTTATTATTGATACGTACTTATTTGTCACCATTTATATTCTTTACCCTGTGTTTCTTCTTTGCTTCCTCTTTCTTTCTTTTCTTTCCTTTTCTTTAATTTCTTTCTTTCTTTTCTTTTTTACAGCTGATCCTTTAGCATTTCTTGCATTGTTGGTTTGGTGGTAATAAATTCCCTCAGTCTGTTTTTGTCTGTGAAGCTCCTGATTTCACCTTCAATTTTGATTGATAGCCTTGCTGAGTATAGTATTTTTGAATTCAGACCCTTCCTTTGCATGACTTTGTATATTTCATTACATTGCCTTCTGGCCTGATGTGTTTCTGTTGAGAAATCCATCACTAGCCTGATTTGCAGGTAACTTTCTGTCATTCTCTGGATGCTTTTAAGATTCTTACTTTTTTGGTGGTGTTTGCCAATTTAGTTATAATGTGCCTTAATGTTGGTCTTTAGAGGTTCATTTTGCTTGAGATTCTGTGAGTTTCTTGAAGTTGTGTGGGTTTTTCTTCCCTATATCAGAGAATTTTAATGTCATTATTTCTTCATACAGGTTTTCTATTCCTTGCTCAGTTTCCTCTCCTTCTGTAATCCCTATTATGCGGATATTGTTTCTCATTGTCCCAAAGTTCCCTTAGGCTGTCCTCCTGCTTTTTATTTTTTTCTAGAAACTTCTGTACTTGGGTATTTTTTTTCTAATTTGTCTTCTAGCTCACTGATGTGGTCCTCTGCTTCTTGTAGTCTACTTTTGATGCTTTCTATTGATTTCTTTATAAGAGCAATGTCATTTTTCATTTCTTCTTGATTCTTCTTCATTTCCTCTTGGATACTTACTTGTATTGTTGAATTTGTCTTCTATTCTTTTCAACCATCTTCTGACCATTTCTATGAATTTTTTTTCTGGCAAGTTGTTTGCCTCTATTTCATTTACTTTTTTTTCTGGTGATGCCTGCTTTTCTTTCATATGCAGTCTGTTTCTTTGTCTCCACATGGTCTCTCTTCTGTAGGTTTCAGGTTATGTAGTTCTTTCTCTCCTGTGTTGATTTAAAGACACAAAATACAACACAACCAGGTACAACACCCAAGGCATTGAACAGAAATGTATTCATGATATTAATAACCACAAATAAAGGTGACAACCAGAGAGAGGCAAATTATGGTATAGGAGAGAAAGAAGAAGAGAGAAAAGAAGAAGAAGAAAAGGATAAGAAAGGAATGCCACAATGAAATTGGGAAAAGGGAGAAAAAAAAGTAAGAGAGAAAAGAAAAAGTATAATAAAGAGAAGGAGAGCAAACTATATATATGGGAAGAACACTCCAATAGAACAGCCACTAATCCCAACAAATGCCAGCAACAAGTACCTGGAGATTGATACAAACTACAAACAACAACTAATATCAAACGAGGTGAGGGAAAACAGTAGTAACAAACAAACAAAAACAAAGCAAACAAAAAACAAAACAAAAGAATAAGCAAAACAATATCATAAAAAAGCATAAAAAATCGATATAATCACATTCAAGCAAACAACAACAAAAGGACAGAGAGAAATTTAATATTTTGAATAGTAACAGAGAAGGAGAGGTGTGTATGGACGGGTAGCAGAAGATTGATATTAGATATATAAGTAAGGTGCAATTTTAACAGGGGATAAAAAGGAAGTATAGGGAAAATCTAAAGTAGGAAAAGGGTAAGAGAAACAGGACAACAAAAGGGAAAAGTTAGGGAGAGAGTGATGGCATAAAGGTAGAATTGAGATAGAGTAAAATGATGCTAAGGGAAAGATGAAAATAGAATATAGAACTCTAATCCCAAAGTAAAATAAAGAGAAAATAAAATGACACTTTTTTTTTAAAAAAAGGTAAAATAGTGGTAGTATTAATACTTATTGAAAATAAAAATGTAATAATTAAAAAGGTAAAATAAAGTGAGGAAAAATTAGTTTCTTAAGTAAAAAATTAAAAAATAAAAAATAAAAAAATAGAATGTGCAGTAGTGAAGGTCATTCACTTCCTCCATTTTTCTGTTTGGCATGCCTGTTTCCCAGTCAGGCCAGTATTGCAGTTCAGTGCTTTGCGTTGGTGCTCAGTGTTGTAAGCCAGTCCTGATTTTTTAGCACGCAGTGTGTCTTAATCTCTTTATTCCTTTACTTGTGATTATACAAGAGTTAATTTGTGAGTCAGCCCCTGGCTGGCAGTGTTTCTGAATTGAATTCCAAGACTATAGGTCCTCTCTAGCCTGTACTTAGATCCTGATTTCCCTGTGGCACTCAATACCAGTTTGTGAGAGTGGGCTGTCCCAGAGCTTGTTCTCTGACAGTCACTCCCCACTCTGATCCCCAGGTTCCAGAAAAACAACTTTCCCTTGCAGTCTCCTAGGGTGTCCCCATCTGGGCAATCCTATGTATTGGGCTTAGCAATCAGAAGCAATGATCTGAAGAGGAAAAGCACATGTACACGAACTCTGGAGCTGCGCACAAGTTTGTGCAATCTCCCTTCCCCACTCTTGTCCAAGTAGCTGGCACTCTTTAAAAACTCTTAGGCTGTCCTTTTGTGTCAAATAAAAATGAGTTGCTTTCTAGAGATCCCCTCTCTTAGTAGCTCTGAGTACTCCCTTCCACATTCATGGATCATGCCAGCTCCAACCGCCATGGATTTCTGTAGGTGCAGACTTCCCCTGGTCCTCCAGTTCCCACAGTGCACATGTTTCTCTGTCCTGCCAGGACTGAAGACCTCACATTATCCCAGGTGAAATCTACCTTTCTGTGTGGAGTGTAGAGCTCATCTGAATCCAGCTGTTTGTGCCAATTGGGGACCAGTATTTTGGGGTTCACAACTGTTCAGTGGGTGCCATAGTTGTAGATTTTTAGGCTTCCAATAACATCCACTTTTCCCTTCAAGATGGCCCCATCTCTGTATCTTACCTAGTGGCTCCAGAAGAAAAACCCAGCAGCAGTGGGGGCTTCCCGGTCAGGGGAGCACCATCCAGCAATCTCCTACCTTTTCCTAGAGTATAACTGTCCCTTAACTCACCAACAAACACTCCCACGGCGACCCTCAGATATTCTTTCTGTCTGCTCAGGGACAAGGCTCGGGACATGTCCATCTATTCTGCCGCCATTTTTTCCCCCAGAATTGATGTTTCTGTTTATCTTTTCCTTTCCCTTCCTTTCTTGGAAGCAAGGGTGATATATCAAGGATGTCCAATGTCCTGGAAGACAGGGCAGCGACAGAGCCACCCACACTGGTAACCACACCATGGCTTTGGATAATGGGCACCCTTTCCTTCACTTTTAAAGAATAATTTTACAAGATACAGAATTTGAGGTTGATGATTTTTTTCTCTGAACATTTAAAATATTTCACTGCACTCTACTTACCTGCATGATTTCTGAGAAGAGTTAAGATGTAATTCTTACCTTTGTTCCTCTATAGTAGTGATTTTCAACCAGTGTGCTGCAAGAATTTTTTTTACTTTTTTTAAAAATTAAATCTTTATTAATCAGATTATTACATTTGTCTCTCGTTTTTCCACTCCATAGCTCCCCTATACCCTGCTCCCACCCCTCCCTCTATCCTTACCTTTCCCCCCAATTGGTGAGTCCATAGGTGTATGATTTTTTTCCAGTCACTCCCTGTACTCCCCTGCCCCCTTTCCCCTTGAGAATTATCAGTCCACTCCCTTTCTATGCTCCTGATTCTAGTATATTCACCAGTTTATTCTGTTGATCAAATTTTTAATTCACTTAATTTTTAGATTCACTTGTTGATAGATATGTATTTATTGTTCATAATTTTTTATCTTTTACCTTTTTCTTCTTCCTCTACTAAAAGAGTAACTTTCAGCATTTCATATAATACTGGTTTGGAGTTGATGAACTCCTTTAGATTTTTTTTTTTTAATCTGTGAAGCTCATTATCTGCCCTTCAATTCTGAATGATAGCTTTGCTGGATAGAGTATTCTTGGTTGTAGGTTCTTGCTATTCATCACTTTGAATATTTTTTGCCACTCCCGTCTGGCCTGCATCGTTTCTGTTGAGAAATCAGCTGACAGTCGTATGGGTGCTCCCTTGTAGGTAATGAACTGTTTTTCTCTTGCTGCTTTTAAAATTCTCTCTTTGTCTTTTGTTCTTGGTATTTTAATTATGATGTGTCTTGGTGTAGTCCTCTTTGGATTCCTTTTATATGGGGTTCTGTGTGCTTCCTGGACTTGTAAGTCTATTTCTTTCACCAGATGTGGGAAGTTTTCAGTCATTATTTCTTCAAATAGGTTTGCAGTGTCTTGCTCTCTCTCTTCTTCTGGCACCCCCACAATTCTGATGTTGGTATGCTTGAAGCTGTCCCAGAGGCTCCTTATATTATCTTCACATTTTTGGATTCTTTTCTCTTCTTGCTTTTCTAGTTGAGTGTTTTCTGATTCTTTATATTTCATATTTTTGACTTGATTCTTGCCTTCTGCTAGTCTGGTGTTAGGTCTCTGTGTAAAATTTTTTATTTCAGACAGTGTATGTTTAATTTCTAGTTGGTCCTTTATCATCTCTAGTTGGATCTTTTGCATCTCTAGTTGGTCCTTTTGCATCTCCTCTTGGGACTTGATAAATTTATTCATCTTTTCTAGCATATTCTTGAAAAACCTTATAAGCGTGGTTTTGAACTCTCTATCCAGTCGTTTTTTTTCCTCCATTTCTTTTGTTTGTGATCCCTTCCCTTGTCTCGGCATTTTCACTATGCTGAGAGAGCTTCTGTGTTGGATTCAGCCTTATGATACCAGACTTGAAAAACCGTAAAAATATCTCTTGAGCTTGGGATGGGTGGAGTCTCAGGGCTTAAGGGACTGCCTTGCCTTCCAGTTGGGCCTGCCCTCCACGGCCCCTGAGTCTCATGTGACTGGGTAATCACTGGAGCAGTCCCTGTGCGCACATGCGCTCTCTTGCAGTGCCTCTAGACTGCTGCCTTTCTGGCTCCCCTGTGCTACGGGACCACACAAGTCTGGGTCGCCAGGGTTTCGCTGGAAACTTGGGTTTAGTGAATTTAGAAGTGGCACAGTTGGGAGGGTCTGTCTCCCGCCCACTCGTGAAAGCCAGCAGCACAATCAGCAGTCTGTCCTCTGCAGCGCAGTGCTGTGCGCGCAACCGACCTCTGATCCCTTGCGACTCCCCTAAATTTCCATGCACTTTTCCCCCTTCACAGTCCAAACTCCCCCACAAATGAGTTTTGGATGGGTCAGCGGTTTAGTGTCCTAGGATAAGGGGTTCAATGCCTTTGAGAGTCTCCATCTCCCTCTCACCAGAGAAAGCCAGCCAGGTTCTCTGGCACCTGCTCTCTCCACGCGCGCGTCTCCGTACCTCAGCTTTTTGCAGCTCCTCTGGGTCTCCGTGAGCCCCTCTCTTTCCCTCTAGTTGTAGAATTTCCACTCCGCCAGCTTTCCTGTGGTTCTGGATGATGTCCGTTCTGTCTTTTAGTTGTAGTTTTGAAATTGTTGTGCGAGGCGACAGTGTAGGTGTTTACCTATGCCGCTATCTTGGCTCCTCCCTGCTGCAAGAATTTTTAAAACATGCAATACTTGACTTGTTATTGAGGAACACTGACCTTTTTTCCCTTAGATTGTCAAATAAAAACAATGGACAATAACCAATACAACAATAGCCATTCTGTGTGAATGAATAAAAATTATTCTTATTTTTGTCAGATCAACAAAAAATATTATATATTATTTGGTGTGCCACAAAACTTTAGTAATTAGTTTATGTGTGCCATGAGATGGAAAAGGTTGAAAATCTCCTCTTTGTAGTTAAGGTGTTTTTTTTCCTCTCTATCTTCTTTTAAAACTTTTTCTTTATTTTGGATTACTTTGTAATTTTGCCTAAGTTTTTACAAAGTTGTGAGGGGAGATATTTATATGTTTTTTACTTACATCAATTCTAAAACAAATTATATCCTCTGTTCAGCAGTGAAATAGATACCTTATTTGGGATATTATTATTATTTCTCCCCTTCCTCCTTCTTCTTCACTTCTTTTCCTCTTCTTTCTCTCATATTCCTCCTCTGCCTCTTTTTTTCTTCATATAACCATATGACATGGTGAGCTCTTTAAATGAGAACAGCATAATTTGGCTGTTCTGTGTGGTTGACCATCTTGAGTTTTACTGACTCAAAATAGCTGTAAGTGTGTAACTAATTCTAAAATGAATGAATGACACCATATCAATTTCTTTAAGAAGGTGGATCATTGAATTGTAAAATTACATACATAATTTCTATAGGAAAACAACCCCCTTTGTCCCTCACATGCTCATGTTGAGTTGATTAAAAAAATGCAACTATTGCTGAAACCGGTTTGGCTCAGTGGATAGAGCGTCAGCCTGCGGACTGAAGGGTCCCAGGTTTGATTGTGATCAAGGGCATGTACTTGGTTGCGGGCACTTCCCCAGTTGGGGGTGTGCAGGAGGCGGCTGATCGATGTCACTCTCATCGATGTTTCTGGCTTTCTGTCTCTTTCCCTCCTCTCTGTGAAAAATCAATAAAATATATTTAAAAAAATGCAACTATGGAGGGCAGGCTTTATTATATGAAGCTACATTTGCTCTAGTTACCTCTTCATTGCTTGACTAAAGCATATCTAAGAGCAGTTTTTTAAAAAATATTATGTTCTGAAATTTGCATGAAGAAAACCTCAGACATATTTTTTGTTTTAATTTTGCTATTATTTGAAATATTAACCTAATCCGACCATTCAAAACACAGTGTCAAAATGACTTTTCATGTATTAAATACAAATATGAACCTTGGTCTAAAAAAGCTAAATGTCATAGGACCTCATTTCTTAGATGAAATGTAAAGTCTTGGTGGGGGCTCTGGAATCACAGAGTCTATGATTGGTGCTTAATTCTTAGAGCAAATTCCTTTTTTCTTTTTTAACCTTATCATTTTGTCTCTAAAACATCTTAAAACTGAATTCTTATTCTTGTATGGCTTTGGGAAAATCAAAAGAGAATCTTCCAGCATTGAGTTCCTTTGTTAGCAATGCTGTTACTTAAATTTTGTAATAATGATTGACAGTTAATGACATTTAAAGTAATTTCCAATAAGGTTTATCTGCCCTCTTGAAAGTCTGTTTCACTGTTTGGAAGCATTCTTGCTGTGAAACGCTCATAGGCTAACTAAAGACAAAAATAAAAATGAAAAAAACACACACCCACTTTCCTTTCATTAAATAATGCCCTATTATTTCCTGTCATTTCTTTTTTTTCCTATGAAGATGGGAAACAGCTGGCTACTGATTTACTCATACATATTAGGATCTTCCATTATTAAAGACAGTTGGTTGCATATCAGATCCTCTCTGCTAAGATCAGAAGACACAAAAATAAAGATAAATAAGATAAATTTTAACTTTAGAAGAAAAATTGTACCTAATTTGTTTAAGTATGACATGTTTTTCTTCTCTCTGTTGATTTTATCTAACAGTAAGACTGGATTTTCAAAAACGCTTTGATATTTCATACTATGTTTCATGTTCTGGAAATCATTGGAGAAGCTTCTTTAGTTCTCTGGTTTATATGCATGGAAATGAAGTCCTCATTCTCAAAGGAACATAGGTGGAGGAATTCAAACTAGAACTAAAGTCTCATTTCTTCTACCCCAGTGTTATTTTCATTAATCCCTCAGTTTTCCTTCTATTGTATATGTCTCTTTGATGTCCAACTCCAAAAATTTAGCCCATTTCAACATACATTAGTGAAGCATTGGATAAGCAGCAGATATTGACCAGATGTTAAGTTACAATTATAAATAAGCCCTGGGATATTATAGTGGTAAGAGAGCAGACCCAGAAGTACAAAGAATATAAAACCGGACTAATGGGTGCCTTGGCAGAGGTATTGATTGTGAGAATGTTTTAGTTTTGACATTGACAACCTTATTGATTAGGAAGGTTGGTTTAGTTGACTTGACTAGCTAGCCACGTATTTCTTCTCCCCTTCACCTCTCTGCCCATGTGGCTTTGGAATTTTACCACAGTGGACTAACTTTCCATATAGGAAAGGGTTGTTTATTAGCCAAATATAATGTAATTGTCAATAAACTATTATGGAGGAAGGCTACAGGGAGGAGGTGTTATTTGAACAAGTCCTTGAAGGATGAATATTATTTTAACAGTTAAGGATGAAGGTGGGTGTAAAAACGATGCTCCATGGATAAAGAATGGTGTTAGCTTGATAAGATACAAAGGGTGTTTCAGAAGGTAAAATTATTAGGGAATGACAGGAGATGATTATGGCAGTGAGAGTCAAAAGAGTAGGGTTATCCTTCCCTTAAAAAGTGAACTCAAGCCCTGACTGGTTTGGCTCAGTGGATAGAGTGCTAGCCTGCGGACTGAAGGTTCCAGGTTCAATTCTAGTCAAAAGCATGTACCTTGGTTGCGGGCACAACCACAGTAGGGAGTGTGCAGGAGGCAACTGATCAATGTTTCTTTCTCTTTGATGTTTCTAACTATCTCTCTTCCTTCCTCTCTGTAAAATAAAATAAAATAAAATAAAATAAAATATATATATAAAATCTTAAAGAAAAAGTGAACTCAGAAATGTGTCAATTTATATATATATATATAAAATCTTAAAGAAAAAGTGAACTCAGAAATGTGTCAATTTTGAAAGAATTTCAGAATAATGTGTTGCCAAGAATTCAGCTTGAGGAAATCAATTAATCATAGAGTTTGTGGGCGTATGAGGAAGAGTGGAAATTTTAAGAAAAAACAGAAAACTTGGGAGCATAAGAGGTGGGAAAGATGTAGAAGATAAGAATGTGCTTAGAAAAATAAGTAGGATACATTTTCTATATAGTTGATGTTTGCCCAATTGCCTATGTAACTTCCACTTGGGGAACTGGGTAAATCCTACAACAAAGTATAACATAATTCACTCTTTTAAGAATGGAGGCTATGCTATAAATCTTAAGATGTTCCCTAATCTGCAGCAAATGTCAGGGCCTAAACAACATTTTTGTTTTTTAGAAACTAGAAAATATCACTTCCACATAGAATGAAATCATTCTGCCTTTTTATTGCATTTTCAGCTGAGAGTCCCAGAGATAAAACACTGTTTCATTCCTGATAGCAGGGTATCACAATGTGGTTGATGTTGATTAGGGGATGATGTATTAAAATTAACCCAGAAAACTGTCCCTCTTTTTGATGGATACTTGTAAAGATGAGTGGGCATTAGGCTCTAGTTAGTATTGGAACCGCACATGCTCTTAAAATTATGTTCTTCAAGAAACTAATGCAGTTGGGAGAAAAAAAATGTTGTTTAAATCTGGATCTACTAATAATCACTTTATTAAAACCATAGCTACACACTCTTGCCTTTTATTTCCCCAGGGCTCAGGCTTTCCTTGTGGTTAGTCATGTGCAAAACAGAATGAAAACTTCCACTGTCAGTTTATGTTGATTCCCATCTGCCACGAATGACAACCTATGATCTCTTCTCCATCGGGTATTTTTGTTGTGTTCTTGTTGCTATTTTACAAAGAATCTGCAATCACTTATTCTGTGTGTCTCACTCAGCACTTGAAGAAAGACAACACTTGAAAACATAATGACCAGATGATCTCAGGATGCAAGAATCCTTCAGATGTTTGCTGAGAACTATTGAAAGATGCTTCAGTTTGACAAAAGCAGGAAATGTTAATTTTCAGCTCTTTTATAAATAGAGGGATGATCTGTAAAAGGAAAACTGTTGTCATAGCAAATGTACACTTGAGTGACTCAAACATAATTAGTGGTTATATGATTCACTTTGAATATATTTACTGTAACAACTGGTAAACTGCTTTTCAAATTCAGCTGTTGAATAGAGTCTATTTTTTAAAAAGCAAAACAGCTCTGAAAATTTATTTCCCCCTTTTTTTTTCTTACCAAAACCAACATGTTTACACCTTCATCCTTGATGCATGGGCTATATATAACCAATGACTAGCTCCCTCCATCTTCTTTCTGTTCCCACTCAACCCCTCCTTGCAAAATTTCCAGCATACAGGATAGGGCAAAAGTAGGTCTACAGTTGTGAGTATAAACTCAGAGTTTATTCTTATATTATTTATTAACAGGAGGCTTGGTGCATGAATTTGTGCACATGTAGGGTCCCTTGGCTTGGCTGGCAATCAGAGCCAATTGGGGAGGGACTGTGGGAGGTTGGCTGTGGGAATGCACTGACCTCCAGCTCCTGCATTGAGAATCTGCCCGCTGGTGATCAGTGCATGTCATAGCTACCGGTTGGTCCCCTGGTTGTCCAGTCTTAACAGTCAGTTAGGCTTTTATATATATTATGAAATTTGTACACAGGGCAAGGGGAGTCTCCTCAGCTGGCCTGAACCCTCTCCAGTCTGGGACTCCTCAGATATCCCTCTCACAATCCGGGACCACTGGCTCCTAACTGTTCACATGCCTGTCTGCCCGATCGCCCTCTGCTGGCCTGGTCACTCCAAACTGCTTCCCCTGCTGGCCTGGTCACCCCAAGCAACCTGCTGCTCAGTCATTTGGTCACCTCTCACTAACACTCCTGCTGGCATGGTTGCCCCATGCAGCCTGTTCAGTCATCCGTTCAGTTGCAATGATTGCTTAGGCTTTTATATATATATTATATTGTTTTGCAAAGAAACAACTGTAAACTGACTTTTGCCTCACCCTGTATTTACATAAAAAATATTAGAATTATCCATTTGTTCTCAGCAATGGAAGGATGTGAATATCGTTTGGTAAAGATGTATAGTGACTACAGAGTTATTTAATTATGAAAAATAAAGTCACATTTCTAAAAAGACTTCATTAAAAAAGGTGTTCAAAGCAATTGATATATGATAATTCTTTGCTACACTTTCTTATTTTATTAAATACTTGATTAGGTATGACCAAGAAAAGAAAAATTCAAGCAGAGTGGTGATTTAATAACTCTAACTGCAAGCAATTTGCAATATGGTTAATTCAAATAAATCCTTATATAAAGCAGACATAATTTATCTTTTAGATATACATTTTTATTTTGGGGGAATTATTTTGAAAACCAAGTCATTTAAAATTCAAAGAATATATACTTTAAACCAGTAGTAATTGGAATAACATTCCTTCCCCCTAGTTCATTTATTTTTATTTTAAAAATATAATACTAAAAATAGGAAGTTTGTAATTAATATTTTAGGAAATACAGATGCATACAAGGAAAAAAAAGTATTTCCACTACTGATAATGTTTAGAAGTACCTTGTTTTCCAGTCTCTTACTATGGAATTGTGTGTTCATATAACATGATTCAAATCCACTTGTTGGTGATGCAAGTGAAATTGCTCTGTTCATTTGCTTATAGTAAAGACAAGAAAAAAGTTGTTTTAGTTATAAAGTTGTACACTTGAAAGCTGTGTGGTTTTAGCAATATCAACCCAATAAATTCAATTAAAAAAAAAGAGGAAAAAAATTCTTTGGACATAAGAATGAAGGAAGTATTGTGAGGGTATCATCCTCTCGTGTTTGTTGTTAGCTGACCCATACTCAGGCCCAGGTGAGGACATACACTGCAGGGGGCTTATCAACAAAAAAGCACGGAGAAGCAGCTATGTCCCAGGGACATTTAGATGCCAAGTTTATGAGGGAATTCTTAGAGTTTTCAGTCTGGAAAAGGTGGACTTTGCTTGCCTAATAGTTCTCTGAAGATCTTTGGGGCAGTAGTTCCTGCAGTGGTAAAGACCATTCTTTTCTGGGCAGCAAGAAGAATGAGAAGTGGTTTTGTGAAGAGACTTCTGTTTTTTTTTCCCGTTGTTTTTTTTTTTGCACTGGCAGCTGTAAGTCAGCAGTGGTTGTATGAAAAGGGACATCTTTGCCCAGCCGGCATAGCTCAGTGGTTGAATGTCGACCTGTGAATCAGGAGGGCACAGTTAGATTCCTGGTCAGGACACATGTCTGGGTTGTGGGCTCAATCCCCAGTGTGGGGCATTCAGGAGGCAATTGATCAATGATTCACTCTCATCGTTGATGTTTCTATCTGTCTCTCCCTCTCCTTTCTTCTCTGGAATCAATAAAAAAATATGTATTTAAAAACAGGGCACCTTAACTACATTTTGACTTTACTCTTCTCCTCTCCTGGAACAATAAGTGTAATTAATCTATCAATACTTTGTCTTATCCTGCATGCTGTTGGTTTGTGAAATTCTTGCAATGAAACTGAGTTAAATAAATTGCTGGCAAAGGCAAACTCAGTCACTGAGCATAATTTGCCACCCCAAAAACAAAACAGGAATTTAAAAAAATATATGGTCTGATATTCTATACACACCTTCATAGATTCTTTTCTAAGGGCTATCTTGGATGTCTACATGTCTCACTGAGCTCTTTGAAAATCTGATCCTTGTACCAGACATAGACTTGGATCCATAAAGAATGCAGCTGTGTCCTAGATATGCCAATATACCTTTCCCTAGAAATGTGAGGTGTTTCTTGAAAATAATAGCTTTTGCCTACTGGTTTGTGAAGCTTAAGACATTAGAAATGAATAAGTATGAAACATAAACTTTACTGCATATTTTAGGAGGGATGGTGGAAGGAAGGAAAGTTTTAGGAAGTTTATTAAATAGTAAGGACAGAGTCTTAGAGAGATGGCTCAAAGCCATTGTCATCAGGGATTGGAGAGACAGCATTAACTGGGTTGAGAGGACTTCCGATCTCTTCTGTTTAGACAAAAACAGAATTGCAAGTGATCATGCTCAGGAACCACCGGCATTGGTTGGTTCTCACAGTTGGATTTAAGTACAGTGTGAATAAAGGTAAGGTCTTGATTTTGGGATCCATGTAGGCCAGTTAGCCTTATACAGAAAAACAAATGAAATAAAACAACCTTCCCCTCTTCTCCCTTAACTGTTTGGCTGCAAACAATTCTGCCCTGATGAGGTCAGTCATATCACTTCGTTATCATTTTGAGTTGTAGTGAAAGAAATGAAAAAAAGATCACTGACAGTAAAGAGAAAACCACTTTATGTAGACAATGTGCTATGAGGTTAGATTGTGAGGTTAAATATTGTGATTGGTGGGAATATTTAAAAACTTTTATAAGGTTAAATGATTTTATTACCACCAATAATGTGGCCCTGAAAGCTAAAATAATCTGGGTAATTAAAATTTATGCTTTAGGATGGAGGATGATTCTATGCAGACGAGAGGGAGGAAATTCCTCTTTCGCCAGTCCTCTGTGCGAACTACACTGTAGATGAATAACTGCCTGGAGCTTGGGTCTAACTTTCTGTGATGGAGGTGGAATGTCTCTGAAAGAACACATTTTGGTTGTTGTAGGCCAGTGATGGGCAAACTCATTAGTCAACAGAGCCAAATATCAACAGTACAACGATTAAAATTTCTTTTGAGAGCCAAATTTTTTAAACTTAAACTTCTTCTAATGCTACTTCTTCAAAATAGACTCGCCCAGGCCATGGTATTTTGTGGAAGAGCCATACTCAAGGGGCCAAAGAGCTGCATGTGGCTGGTGAGCCACAATTTGCTGATCACTGCAGTAGGCAATAAATGAGGCAAGAGACTGAATAATCCAGAAACTCCTTACTCAGAAAAAAGGATCACTTGGAGAGACCACAAAGGAGGGGAAAGCTGATCTCAAGATGTTTGCTTTTGTCTTTGAGAAATCCGGTCTTAAACTGAGTTTTATTTTTTTTGTAAGTGTATTTTAAATTAAGATGGCTCTTTATAATGGAGATTATATCTGTTTCAATATAAAAGAGTCTTACCATTTTTGAAAGTTCCCTTTTCCCATTTTCATCAAGATGATTGGTTTGGGGTGCTTTAAATCAGAGCTGGAAAGAACAGAATTAAAAAATTTGCTAGGTTTAATCTAGTTACCATGTAAATGCGAATGGATTCTATTTGTGGATTTCTATCATTCTAGTTAAAATGAAATTACTCAGAACAGAGGTAACAGATTCTAAAGTATATAAATTTCCTCCATAATCTTTGGTGGAAGAAATACAGGTTATTTACTTTCTTTTAAATATGATTAAATCTGATTCAGAACCCCTAAACATGAAGATGGTAAGAAATCTAACTCATTTAATTATTACCCATATTTCTATAATGGACTTGTGTTTCAATGGCCTTACATAGTTTAAAAAGTAATCTCAAAATATTTGTGCATGTAGTGTTCTATTAATATATATTATAAAACACACAAAAATAGAAATACAGACATATAATAAATATTTTAAGTATTTTAATACAAACAATGGACTAAACATTAATAGACTAAACCATTGTCATTATTATTTAAAACTAGAGGCCCGGTGCACAAAAATTCATGCATTGGAGAGGGGGTCCCCCAACCCGGCCTGCCCCTTCTTACAGTCTGGGAGACCTCAGGGGCGGGAGGCAACCCAGCAATCAGGGGAAGGTGATGTCCCATCACACCTCTACTGCTTCCACTGCCGACAGCACAAGCCTCGGGAGGCTCTGGGTGGCTGGGCAGCTGCCATCCCAGGCTTGCTTGTACTTTGGGCTGGCCCTGGGTGGCTGGGGGATTGACGGGACTGGGGGACTCCTGAGGCAGGTGTGTGGAGCGGCCAGGCCTCCTGGGGGCTGCCCGGCTTGCAGCATACCTGATGCCCCAGCAGGGCTAAGGGGACTGGGTGCTACTATCTTGTGGCTGTGGGCACCACCATCTTTGAGGGTGGGGCAGTCAATTAGTATATTTCCTCCTTATTGACTGTTGGCACTGCCACCTTTGTGATGGCATAAGGGTCAATTAGCATATTCCCTTTTTATTAGATAGGATCATTAGTGAACAGAACTTGATTAAGTATGCATAATAGTTTTAAAAATCTTGGTTGTATCAGTGATTCAAACATTGGTTCAAGTCAAATTTATTTCCATATTGTTTTTAATGAAAACAAAGCTAAAAATATCCCTGATAAAGATAAGTAAAGAGAGATGGGTAAAGTACAAACTTAATTCCATTTGTGAAACTATAACCTTTTTTTCATATAAAGGAGTAGAAAGATTTTGTTGAACTTTATCTGGTACATTTTCATGTTCCATGATGCCAGTTAATGGTTCTTATATAGCTACACAAAGTCATCCTTTGTTACATTTTTACCAAAGGTTCAAATCCAGTGAAATGCTTTGTGTAGACAACTTTAGAATAATCTAGAAAATGGTGTTTCTAAATTTTTAAAGCATAAGCTATTAAGCTTCTTTTTATTTAATGTCTTGAGAATGTTAAGTCTAGGTTCAATGTGGGTAGGAGTGAGGAGAGAGGAGGCTCTGTGGTGCACATGAGATTGAGAAAGGCTCACTTACCCCACACTCATCTCCATCAGAAAGCCCAGAGTTTAGAGTGAGTCAGATTTGTGTTTGAATACAGAACCTACTGTTTACCAGGGGAGCAACCTTAACACAGGATTTATCTGCTTGAAACTCAGTTTCTTCTTCCATAAAATAGACATAAAATTCTTACGTTTCAGAGCTGGTATGAGGACTAAAATAGTGCTTAGTCATCTAAAGTGCTTAGCTCACTACCTATCCTATCTAATAAAAGAGTAATATGCAAATTTTCAGGACTTCTGCTACACTCACAAGCCACGAACACCAGCCAATCATGAGCAAGTATGCAAATTAACCCAACCAAGATGGTTGTGGCCACAGAGAGAGCAGGAGGCTTGAGTTTCCCCAGCAATGAAGGAAGCCAAACTTTCCATCTGCCCTGGCCTTCCTTGGCCTCCACTTAAGGCTACAAAGTTTCAATTATAGAAGATAAATAAATCCCAACAAAAATGCTGCAGCCATGGAGCAAGCAGGAGGCTTGGCTCCGCTCAAGGCTACAAAGTTTCAATTATAGAAGATGAAAAGTTCCAGATACCAGAACCTCTGCTTGGGTCGCCAGGGAGCATGGCCAGCCTGCAAACCATCACAGGCCCCTTGCCCACATCGCCTCATACCCTAAGGGAACCCCCATCCTGATCCCGAATACTCTTCAGGGCAAACCAGGCAGCCTCCACCCACGCATCAGGTCTCTATCCTATCTAATAAAAGAGTAATATGCAGATTGACCATCAGTCCAACACACAAGAGGGCTTCCCCCATGTGGTCAAAGATGACTGCCCCCATGTGGACACAAGATGACCACCACAAGATGGCCAGCAGGGGAGGGCAGTTGGGAGAGACCAGGCCTGCAAGGGAGGGCAGTTGGGGGTGATCAAGCTTGCAGTGGAGGGCAATTAGGTATGACAGGCCAGCAGAGGAGGGAAGTTGGGGGCAACCAGGCCTGCAGGGAAAGGCAGTTGGGTGGGAACTCAGGCCTGCAGGGGAGAGCAGTTGGAGGAGACCAGGCCTGCAGGGGAGGGTAGTTAGGGGCAAACTGGTTGCAAGGGAGCAATTAGGCATCAATAAGGCTGGCAGGGGAGTGGTTAGGGGGTGATTAGGCTGGCAGGCAGAAGCAGTTAGGGGCAATCAGGAAGGCAGGCAGGCAAGCAGTTGGGAGCCAGCAGTCCTGGATTGTGAGAAGGATGTAGGATTGGGCCTAAATGGGCACTCAGACATCCCTCGAGGGGTCCTAGGTCGGAGAGGGTGCAGGCTGGGCTGAGGGACACACCCCCTGAGCACAAATTTTGTGCACCGGTCCTCTAGTATATTAATAATTATAACTAGTTTCCCCTACTCTTCCTTCACTATGCAGATAGGATCCCTGCTGAGTGTTTGGAATGGACAGAAGAGTATTAAAGACAGAAAGTTTGTGTCTTCTCCAAATTTATATGGTGAAGCCCTAACCCACAGTCTGATGGTATTTGGAGGTGGGGCATTTGGGAGCTGATTAAGGTTGGATTGGGTCTTGAGCATGGGGCCCTTATAATGGAATTAATGCCCTTATTAAAAAAAGGAAGAGATATAATATCTTTCTCTTTCTCCTCCTCTCCTACCATGTGAGGATGCAGGCAGGAGGTTGCCAATGATTTACAAATCAGGAAGAGGGCTCTCATATGTGATGAGCAAAATATACTTCTAGGAATATATCCCAGAAAACTAGAGACATCAGCCAGAAAGGATATATGCACCCCTATATTCATAGCAGCACAATTCACCATAGCTAAGATTTGAAAACAGCCTAAGTGCCCATCAGCAGATGAGTGGATTAAAAAACTATGGTACATATAAACAGTGAAATACTATGCTGCTATAAAAATAGCATGGAACTGGAGAGCATTATGCTAAGTGAAATAAGCCAGTCAGAGAAAGATAAATATTACATGGTCTCACTCATTTATGGAATATAATGAACAACATAAAATGATGAACAAAAGAGATCCAGAGACAGAGAAGCATTGATCAGATTGTCAAACCCCAGAGGGAAGGTTAGGGAGGAGTTGGGTAAGGGAGAAAGATCAACCAAAGGACTTGTATGCCTCCATATAATCCTAGCCAATGGATACAGACAACAGGGGGGTGAGGGCATGAGTGGGTGATGGGCAGGGGGCCCAAAGGGGAGATAAGAACACATAAGTAGTACCTTAATCAATAAAGAAAAAAATATGTTAAAAAAGTAGAAAAAATAAAAAAGTAATACTAGCATAAATAAATAAATAAGTAAATAAATACACACACACACACACACACACACACACACACACACACACACACACAC
>JAAGEH010002531.1:2570136-2628960 GCA_011751065.1 Lasiurus cinereus
CACACACACACACACACACACACACACACACACACACACACACACACTAGAGGCCCAGTGCATGAAATTTGTGCATGAGGGTGTCCCTTAGCCCAATCTGCACCCTCTCCAATCTGGGACCCTTTGAGGGATCGAGCCTACATGGGCAAATATCCCTCTCACAATCCAGGATTGCTGGCTCCCAACTGCTTGCCTGCCTGTCTTCCTCATTGCTCCTAACTGCTTCTGCCTTCCAGCCTGATCACTCCCTAACCACTCCTGATTGATGCTTAACTGTTCCCCTGCCAACCTGATTGCCCCCAACTGCCCTCCCTTGCAGAACTGGTTCCTCCCCAGCTGCCCTCCCCTGCTGGCCATCTTGTGGTGGCCATCTTGTGTCTACATGGGGGAAGCCATGTTTGACCACATGGGGGCAGCCATCTTGTGTGTTGGAGTGATGGTCAATTTGCATATTACTCTTTTATTAGATAGGATATATATATATTTATTTATTTTAAACAATTGGAGCATGGGTCTTAGAATGTCTGAATTTGTGTCCCAACCCTTACACTTACTAGTCAGTAAGTGTAGAGAATTGGAGAATTTTTTTGACCTTTTGGAGCATATTTCCTCATCTATAAAGTGGGGTTAAGTGATACTTTACAGAGTTATTGTGAATATTGAATGAGATAATTCACCTACAATAAGTTCTTCTAAAAATAATAGTATTATTAGAGGTTGATGTTATTATTCAAGGGATTTTACATGATGTAAAAGAGACATTGTTCCTCCTCTCAAGGATTTTATGACCAGAAAGGGCTATCTCTTAACTTTAGGAATGTTGTTAAAAGCAGTAAGAGTGTCATCCTAGGGGCTTCATTGTCTGTACTTAATGCTAAAGTACATGTGTTTTTCCAAATTCTTTATTGTTGTCTCCTAAGTCCTTCTATACATTATTTTCATTTAGCATACTTTTCTGATATGAAATCTTTTTTGTACATTGCTTTCTTTTTTTTATTTGTTAATCTTAAATCTGCTATGTTAATTTGGGAATGAAATTTTATTCTTGAGATTATTACACTTTATTCATTTTATTAATAAAAAATGAGAAATTTACATGCCAAGATAATTATTTCAGTGTTTATATTAATAAAGTTATTTTTAATCCTTATTATATTCAAAGACAACAAATAAATATAAAAAAGGGAATATATTGACTCTAACTTACTTAAAATTCTAGATCTTGGTTATAAAAGACATTGGTTATATTATTGACAAGATATAATATTTTCTATTAATGATGTCAAAATAAATCACTGCTGAATTTATAATTTAAAACATTTTAATGTAGCTCTTCATATATACCTTTCTTTAAAAAAATAAGTGGAATGTTTATTCAGCTTATTCTATCTGAGGACATTTTAATCTCTTGTAATATGTACAGACCCTTTAGGGACAGACTCTTGAGTCCAGAAGCATCAACTCAAATTTCAGATCCATGAAGGAGTTAGTTAACAATTACCAAATGTGCTCTTTGTGTTTATAAACAAAAACATTTATTTGAGACAAACTTCTTTTCTTCTTTTGTGGTGGGTGGGCGGGAGCATAAAATGTCTAGCATTCTATTGAGAATAACAGAGAGCCTGGATTATTTTACATAGTATTGTACCCGTTATTTCTATATGGATCATCTTATATTTTCTCCCCAAAACCCATGTAAAAGATGCTTTAAAATTACATTTATCTCTCAACATTAAAAAGAAGGAATAATTATAATTGTATTTAAAGAAAATGTTTGTCAGAACCTGAGAAATTTCCTAAACTGAAAGAAATATATCCATTGTGAGTATATATTACTCAAGGAATTTTACATGAATGGAAATGACTTTGTTTCTGTTCTCAAGGAATTTATGACCTAAAGGGAAATTGAGAAAAGATGTGACTATCACTGACACTCTAAGCTGAATTTTCCTATAGCCTTCTTATAACTAACATGACTATACTTATCTGTTTTTGGCAATAGGGAAAGAGCAGGTTAATGAAAACATTGGGAAGGGCAAGTTCACTACAAGAATAATAGAGAGTCAATATCTGTTTCAAATGTTTTAAACTCTTGGAACATATTTACAAGTCTCTATGCCTACTTTCCCAGAAACATTATCCTCACCCCAGGATTGAGTTTTGATTATCCAATGTCAATATTCCTCCCAGAGTGACCATTCCCTCCAGTTTCATGGATAGTCTTTAATTGCTCATTAGCTCCTTTCAGGGAGGACCAACTGTAAATATTTAAGGAATACTTATGTATGTTTATGAGTAAGGTTGTATAGATATTAGCTCTTCCATGGAGAAACTAAAATTGCAACAAATAGCTAAGGCGTGAAATAGGATTTGTTATATTAACCTTTTTCTTTTCTTATATGATATGTAAATTAATTTTAAAAAATTGAGTTGTTTGGATAAAAGTTTTGAAAGCATATTTAGAATGACATCTTAGAAGAAAAGGGTGGAAAATTGGAATTGACAGTTTTCTCTTGCAAACACCATTCTCCAACACTTCACCTTTGTATAAAACTCTTGGGGAAGTATTTTAGAATCTCCCCTATTCTATGTTACTGTATTTTATTGTCAGTGTAAATACAAATAAGATCCTTTACATTTTTTTCTTACTCAATGTGTATAATTTTATGTTTTAGCAAAGATCTCTGAAATATTAATGTGAAAATGAGCTTAATTAAAGCTGGATTGGTATAAAGAAACAGTGTTTTGGAAATCCCAGAATCATTGCATGTTGGGATTTATTTTGTTCTTAATCCTTCTACTTAACATTGGTTTTCAAAAAAAATAAATGGTATAGAAATATTCTTTCTCTATCCTCCACCCTCAAACTTTACTGAGATATAATTAACATGGATCATTATATAAGTTTAGGGGTATATACACATATATTGCAATATGATTACCAGTATAGCATTAGCTAACACTTCTATTACATCACATATTAATTACCATATCTTTTTTGTAATGAGAACATTAAAGATTTACTCTCTTAGCAATTTTCATATATATAAGTACTGTTAACCATGAAACTTTTTATTAGATTCCCCAGAACTTATTCATCTTCTAACTGTAAGTTTGACATTTGTCCAACATCTACCTACTTCTTTTACCTACCAACTCTTGGTGACCTCCATTCTACTTTCTGCTTTTATGTGTTTGGTTTCTTTAGTATCCACATATATGTGACAACATATATTTGTCTTTCTCTGTTTGATTCATTTTACTTAGCATTATGACTTCATGGTCCATTCATGTTATCCCAAATGGAAGGATTTTCTTCTTTTTCATGTCTGAATAATATTCAATTGCTTATATATATAACTATATCTTCATATTCATTTATTCATCAGTGTACTCTCAGGTTGTTTCTATACTTTGACTATTGTAAATATTGCTACAATTAACACAGGAGTGTAGATATCTCTTTGAGATCCTGATTTCATTTTTTTTTTTTGGCTATACACTGAGTGGCCAGATTATTATGACCTCTGAATGCATAATAATCTGGCCACTCAGTGTGTGTGTGTGTGTATATCTATATATAGAGGCCTGGTGCATGAATTCCTACATGGGTGGGGTCCTGCCAGCCTGGCCAGAGGGAGGGGACATGAGCGGTTGGCCAGTCTGCCTGCTGGTCAAACTCCTGGTTGAGGGGACAATTTGCATATTAGCCTTTTAATATGTAGGATATACACTTAGTGTCCAGAATATTATGCATTCAGAGATCATAATAACCTGGCCACTCAGTGTGTATTCCCAGAGTAGGATTATTAAATCATATGGTAGTTCTATTTGTACTTTTTTGAGGAAATTTCACACTTTTCCATAGTGGCCATACCAATTTTCATTCCCACCAACAGTAGTATGGGTTGAAAAGAAATGTTCTTATCAGATGACCTCTACTCTGGTCTTGAATAGATTGTCTTCCCGGTATTTGTTTTATTTTCTGTTCTTGGTAGGACAATAACAATGAAGATCATAAATTGCCTTTGCCTCTACCTTATGAGAATCTCAAACCTAGAATATCTCCTAAGCAGTCCGTTCTCTTCTGTTTCTCCTTCTAGACTGATTTCCTCTGGCTCTCCACTGTCAAGAGTACCACTCAAGTGTGTGTGTCTGTGAAGTAATGGTTTTGGGGAGAGAGTGGATAACATGCAGTGAAGAGACAGTAGGACTATCAGTAAGAGAATATAAAGCCAGAAATGTGAGTTTTCAGGGTCCAAAGTCTAACTGCTCTGTGCCCAACCACAGTTCCATTGTGCTTCATCATGCAGTATTTTCAAGGTCTGAAAAACTGTTCAGGTTTTAGTGGAATAACCCAATACAATGTGAATGTGAGGCATGGATTAAAGGTATGTTTTGACTGATTACTGTTATTGGCCTATTGCAGTCCCGATGTTACAACAGGAAAGATTATCATCTTTTTACCCATATTTTAATTTCCATTCTATATAATGTCAGGATAATAATAATTACTATGAACCTCTCAGGGGATATTTTAATAATTAAAATGATAATGTCCTAAGAAGTAATATAGATACAAAGCAAAGTGAGTAAAGTAAGATGTATTTAATGAATAATTTAATGCAGCAGATTCCATTGTTCTTGCAAAACAAATTAATAAGATGCAGTGAACTTCAATTTATTATTTTTAAGTGTTTTCTCTTGAAAGTCACTAAAACACTATCTTCACCAAAAATCTAAAATTAGGTAGCATCCTCTGTCCCTAGATGGTATTGTGAAAATTGGGTATTTATATTCAAAAGAATGACATTGACCCATAACTTACACCACTCAAAAATGTGCTAGAGATGAACGAAGGGCTTAAATATAAGCCTTGAAGCCTAATCCTTTCCCATGGATATAATACTGCTCTTATTTTACATTTTACTTCCTAGGAGTTTTTGCACACATTTTCATATTAACCTTTGGCAATAACTTCTGAAATTAGGAAGAGATAATGTTATCTTTACTTTAAAGATGAGGAAACAGGTTTAGAAAGTTTAAATTCTTGGCCTAATCATTATAACCAAAATGAGGTAGAGGTGGATGGAGGATTCATGTCTTCTGACACCTTGCTCAGGGCACTTGCTATTCACTGCAGTCTTTGGAGAACTGTGGCTAGTTTAAATATATAATGTATGAAGTCTCAGCACTCAAGTCCTCAAGAAGTACTTAAAAATTATTAAAAACTCATTTCAGTTTCTCGAGAAGTAAACATTATTGTGCTATTTTATAAAAAGAAGAAAGGGATTCGGGCTCAATCATCATGGGAACATTGTCAGTCCCAAATTGTATTTCTTGTCTTTGTATTTCCTGGTTGATATCCCACTGATGAGAATTTTATATGTTTGTTGTTATTCTCTGCTGTGATTCTAAATGTAGCAACATCCCTGACATGAGATACCACTCTAAGCACATAATGAGTGCCCAGTGCATAGCAACAGCTGTCAGTGAACCAGAGAAATTAAGACTTGTCTTTGCATGTGATAAATATGAGAGGAATGTGTGATCTATATCAAGTAATGTGACTGTTCATAAGAGTTTTAAAATAAAATTGATGCATACATATGGCAAAAAACATACAAAAGCAAGGAATGCATAAGACATATCTCAGTCTGAGTTCTTATAGGTGCATTTTGAGATAAGGGCCTCTGGGAAGGTCATTTATTTGGAAAGTAATTGTGCAGAGAAGAGAATTGGGGACTTGCATGCATACTAGATGTCTGGTACATGAAATTCATGCATGGGGTGGGGAATGGGGTGTGTCCCTCAGCCCAGCCTGCACCCTCTCCAATCTGGGACCCCTCAAGGGATGTCTGACTGCCCAGTTAGGTAGGATCGGGCCTAAATGGGAGTTAGACATCTCTCTCAAAGTCCAGGACTGCTGGCTTCCAACTGCTCACCTGCCTGCCTTCCTGATTGCCCCTAACCGCTTCTGCCTGCCAGCCTGATCACCACCTAACCTCTCCCCTGCCAGCCTGATTGATGCCTAACTACTCTTCTGTCAGCCCGATTGCCCCTAACTGCCATCCCCTGCTGGCCTGGTCACACCTAACTTCCCTCCCCTGCTATCCTGGTCATCCCTAACTATCCTCCCCTGCAGGCCTGGTCCCCCCTAACTTCCCTCCCCTGTAGGCTTGGTCCCCTTGCAACTGTCCTTCTCTGCCAGCCTGGGTTCCCCGCCCCCCCGCCAAACTGTCCTTCCCTGCTGGCCTGGTTCCTCCCAACTGCCCTCTCCTCCTGGCCTGATCACTCACAACTGCCCTCCCCTTTGGCCATCTTGTGGTGGCCATCTTTGACCACATGGGAGTGGCCATCTTGTGTGTTAGAGTGATGGCCAATTTGCATATTACTCTTTTATTAGATAGGATATGCATATTCCATGGACCTGGGATGTGGTATTGGGGTGGGCCAGAGAAGGTCAATGGGTGATGAAAGCCTAGGATAGGATGTGGGAGTGGGCAAGAGGAGGTCAGTGGGGGAAAAAGGGGAACATATGTAACATTTTCAGCAATAAATATTTTTAATAAAAATAAATAAAAACTAAAGGAAAGAAGAAAACTCCTTAAAAAGGAGTATTATTGAATTGGTACCCACTGTGGGCAACCACAGCTCACTCACACAAAGACTTTATGGGGAATACGTGGAATGCCTCTGAGAATGACCTGTCCAAGGACTGCCTGGAGAAGCACTGGCTACTGACTTCCATCCTCCACAGGTTCAACGCACGGGAAGAGCCTCCCACTGGCATGGCACTCTGCAGCAGCAGCAGAGAAGCCCTGGAGCACAGAGGAAAAGCCAGGGGGATGGCAGGCAGTTAAGGTAAGGAGTCATCAGTGTGAAATGAGTCTGAGCCTGCACAAAATGATCACCATGGGCATGGCTGGAAACAGGTGAGGCCAAGAATCGATTAGACAGTGTGCACAAGAGCTGTCTGATGCAATTGCTTGAAAGCAAGAACAGCAGTGACGGATTTGCCTATTTTGGTGTTTAGCCTTATGGTCTAAATAAAATAAAAGTTTCATTATTTCTTAATTTATCAAATTTATATACTACATATACTTCTTCCTCTAAGTTGTTATTGTTTTCAGTTATTATATTGGTATCTTTGTAGTTTTAAATAATATACTCAAAAGTATGATTTCTTATTTTATTAGTTAACAGTTAATTTTGACTTAGTAAATTGAGAATCCTTCCCCCCACCATTGCCTTCTTCCATGTCTCTGTATTTGCTTCCAGCAGTTGACAGCTATGCTCTTTATTTATTTATTTTTTTATTATCAAGGATCATAACCTTTACATTCTGTTTCATGTTATTCATTAATTTATCTGTGCTTTCCCTATAGCTTGATTATAAGAGTTGATAATAAATGGCACTTAACTATTTTGCCTATATAAATATTATTATTCTATGCAAAGCTAAGTGATATGCTAGGATTATATTTTCCTCAACTCTTCCAAAATTAGAACCCATGTAAAACTTAAAAAGAATGTTCCTAGCATTAAGGTCCAAATAAATTATTTTTCTTACATGCAATCAGAATCCGAAAATCATGCCATATAGACCTCACTCTGTGTGTGTGTTTCCCTGGAATATCTAATTACCAGTCATTTCTTATTGAAATCATAAGAAGTAATATCTTACCATATTATTCCCAATCTCTTAATATTCTATCTATGGAAGGCTTAATCCTCACAAATTTTCTTTTTGAAGACCTTTCTTGATATAATTTTGACCATTTAGGTTTTGTATTTATTCCATTTTAAAAGTTGTGAGATTATATTCACTGCATTTCTACACTAGTCCTGGAATTTGTTGGTTCCCACATTTTCTTTTTCTTGATTTTGCTTGTTCAATATGTTCTCAACTAAGTCAGAAACAGCCGTGGCAAAAATTCTTACTTGTCTTTATATGTTTGAAAATGCCTTTTATTTATACTCATAGTTGAATGATAGTATAGTTGGTCTGTGCCAAGAACCAATTCTAGCATGTCATAATTACAAGAGTTCCATCAAAAAGTTGATGGGACTTGGGAGCTCAACAGGATTGAGTCATATGTAATTTACCTGTTGGAAACGGCTAAACGGCATTTCCCCCAAACCGGAATAGGATAATTGTTAGCTGCCAGACAGCTCAGCACATTTTATTGCCTCCTGTTGGCCAAATACCTGAACAGCTGTAGGCTATTCCCCAAACTGATAATGCTCTATACCCTTTGATACCTCACCCTTTGAAGTGTATATTTCCACCTTGCCTTGGGACAAGTTGTGTTTAATAAAAGCATGGGGTCATGAGACAAGGAGAGTCTTCAGTTCCCTTTAGCTGAAGCTCCTCTGACCCCCAATGACTTTCAAAAATATCTTTCATTCTTAGACTTCTTAATCATCTATGTGCAGCCCCTTTCTCCAGAATGCTGAACCCTTTGTAAGGCTGGGACAAGAACCTTGGCAGGTCTGGAAATATAGTTCAAAATAATTTTCCTCAGTTCTTTGAAAGTACTGGCAAATTGTCTTCTTGCATAAAGTTTTCTAAATGAATCTAATACCACCCTAATTCCTTCTTGACGTATGTGTGTGTGTGTGTGTGTGTGTGTGTGTGTGCTTGGTAGGAAATTCCTTTCCCCAAAGACTACTCTGGAAACTTTTTGGATCTTTAATTCCTTTATCCTTAAATTTCCGATATTTAAAACAAAACATCTTGCAATTCGTTGTCTAAGAGCTGCTTTTTATTATAGAATACTTGTTCATGAAATTATTTATTGATCTTTACTCAAAAACTTCCTTTTTTATAAGCCAGAATTCCCCATCCTCTGGCTCTTATTTGTTTCTAATTTAAATGCCATTTCACAAAACAGTACAGCATCAAGGAAATTTTTGGGTGTGGTGCTGTGAACTCACGATAGTCCCCCTGTTAGATATTTGATGGTTACTGTTGAGTGGCCTTGTCAATTGAAGACTAGATAATTTTTACTTTTTAACTAGTTCTTTTTGGAATACTTTTACTCAACATACTAATATTTCAGTGCAACCTGGGAGAAGGCATTCAAAGGCAAATATAGCATTCCAGTGTCAATCTGCAGTCTAACCCTCCAACTTAACCTGGGCTGCAAGATTTGGAACCAGCCTATTATCTATTTTTATGACTATAGCCTGAACACAAATATATCATAATTTTATGTATTCTTCTCAAACTTAAAATAAATGTTAGTTTTTAATCTAAAAGCAAAAGGCATAACTTTTTCTTTAATGAATTTGCTTGGCACTCAGAAGCTCCCTTTAGTCTAAAAGTTTATGATTTTTCAATCAGCTACCTCCTGCACACTCCCTACTGAGGATCAGGCCCACAACTTGGGCATGTTCCCTAACCAGGAATGGAACCAGTAATCTGTTGGTTCATGGGTTGAAGCTCAATCACCTAGCAACACTGGCCAGGCTCATTTTTTTAAAATTTATTTAATCATAAAAATGTGATACAAAGTCAGCACTTATCCCAAGAACCTTAGCTTTCTCCAGTAGGTTTATCCCACCTGTTTAGGGATATATTTGCTTGGAATGCAAATTAACACCATCCGTTGCTATTGCTCTGTATATGGGGAGGGCAGGAAAGTGGTATAGCTCTCACTTCTTCAGGCTTCCTGTTTCAATGCCTGTTTCTCACTCCTGCTTGTGAACCTAGGGTCTCACAAGAGAGACACAATAAGACTGAATCCTACTTCTATTGCAGCTGCCACCTAAGCATATTCCTAACTTCCTTCACTCTCTTTTCAATAACCAGCATGCTTCCAGAAATTTGTTGAACTTTCTATAGTGCTGTAGTCCTCCTCATAGTCTGGTCATTGCTTATTAATTCCCTTTTCTATTCCTTTGAAGTTATTTTAATGGTACCTGCTGAGGAAGCTTAAGTAATGTCTATTTTTAGTTTCTTTTAAATTTCTCTATATAAATCTTAACCCTTTCTTCCCTATACTTAATTTTATCTTAGAAAACACTGATTTCATATGAGTTTTCACTATGGTCTTGATAATAAGAGATATTGGTGTTCATTCCTGAGAAAGAAATAGATGTGATACTTATGAAAATAACCAGTAGTTTTTCTAATTGTTTTTTTTATGCAAATAGTAACAAAATACTTTTCACATCTCCTTCAAATTATTTGACATCTTTTTAGTGCATGGGAATATTTTGATTTATGAACTTAGATGAAAAGGAGAGAAAAATAAAAAATTAAATAGTAATGTTTTGTAAAAGTTACTAGAGGCCTGGTGCACGGAATTTGTGCATGGGTTGGTGGAAGGGGCAGTCGGACACCCCTCTTGCAATCTGGGAGATCACCTAAGCACTCTGCCTGCCTGATCACCCCTAACTGCTTGCCTGCCTGCCTGATTGCCCCTAACCACTCTGTATACCTGCCTGATCACCCCAATTGCTCACCTGCCTGCCTGATCGCCCATAACTGACTCTGCCTTGGACCCTGCTGCTGCAGTTTTATCCAGAAGGATCTCTGGAATGATGTCTGGAAGGTCATTCAGTTGTCCAGTCTAATTAGTATATTACACTTTTATTATATATTGTTTTGTGGTGAGCTTATTTTTCTGTCAGCTGGGACTCTTGTGTAGATAATAAATGCCCACCAGTGATTTAGCATGTATAAAACACATCAATCCTTTTTATTATATTTTGTGAGCCTTGACATTTATGATAATTTCCCCATCTCTACTTAAAAATCTTTCTCTGATGATTGCATTGTTAAAGTGGATTTTTTGCCCTTGTTGGCTTATCTCATTAGCATGTGTTTATCTTACATTTTCAGGGTAATTACCATTTTGGAATAATGCACACAACATTAAGCGGATTTCCTAGTTTTAAAAGGTATCACGATGAAGGCAGCAGCTTTGCCCCTCCTATCTCTATTCTCCAACTCCTAGAAGGACTACAAAAGACACTTTGATTTCTTGTCACTTGGGTCAATTGGATAATGACAATGATATTATGCCTCTTACAGTGTGTCCACAGTTGGTTATGCAAGAAAGAAGAAACGATGGGAACACATTTCCTAAGCATCCTCATTTTCAGTGCTTCTGTTTGTCATACATCAGTGTTCTGATATATGGATTTAAGAAAGGAGAGTATAATTGATATTTGTATGTGAGGGGGAAAGCTCATGTTTTCTCATTCTCTCTTAGATTGACAGTTTGATATGAAAGTACAAATTAGGGAAGGGATAATTTTAGAGTAAAATGATATGATATGTTCCTATTAGCTCAGTCTCCAAATAACTAAAATAGTTCCCTCTTTTTCCATTCATAAACTTCTATCAATAAAGCTGGAACTAAAGTTCTCCATCCACTATTATTAAAGATGTACATGAATTGCTGGAAGATGTTGACATACCTTCTAAATTGCCAAAAACTGCTAAAGAACACTCTGGGATTTTACCATTCCATTTGTATTGCGTAACACTAAATGATTTGAAGTTTGATACCAATTAGTAGTAGTCATATAGTATTTATCAGTTTATCATTATGCAGCAAAATCAAAACTAAATTTATGATGCATTTTCTTTGTTTCTTCTTTACAGTGTTTTCTGTTGTTGTTCCATTAGATTGGTTTATTAAGTAACATGAATGGTAGAGAATATTTCCAGCATGTATCATAGATTTGAATTATAATCGTGTTAGCTGCACAGTGTTTGAAGAAATGACAATCCCTGGAAGGACATTAAGAAGGGAAGTTACATAATCTGAATGACAACTTATATAATAAAATACTAATATGCAAATCAACTAAATGGCAGAATGACCAGTTGCTACGATGTGCACTGACCACCAGGGGGTAGATGCTCAATGCAGGAGCTGCCCCTAGGGCCAGTTCACTGGCTCATGAAGCAGTTCTAAGCTGTCAGTCAGACATCCCCTGAGGGCTCCCAGACTACAAGAGCGAGTAGGCAGGGCTGAGGCACCCCCTCCAAGTGCATGAATTTCATGTACCAAGCCTCTAGTTTTAAGATAATCTGTTCAGATATCTTCAGAGCAAATTGTGTTGGGACAATAGAAAAAAATCAAGAAACCCACTGGGAGGTTATTGTAGTGTGTTTTTTTTTTAAATTAAATCTTTATTATTCAGATTATTACATTTGTTTTTCTTTTTTCCCCTCCATAGCTCCCCTCCACTCAACTCCCACCCTTCCCTTTACCCTTACCTCCCTCCAATTGACCTCATCCATAGGTGTATGATTTTTGTCCAGTCTCTCCCTGTACACCCCTCACCCCTTTCTCCCTGAGAATTATCAGTCCACTCCCTTTCTGTGCTCCTGATTCTAGTATATTCACCAGTTTATTCTGTTGATCAAATTTTTAATTCACTTAATTTTTAGATTCACTTGTTAATAGATATGTATTTGTTGTTCATAATTTTTTATCTTTTACCCTTTTCTTCTTCCTCTTCTAGAAGAGTACCTTTCAGCATTTCATAGAATACTGGTTTGGAGTTGATGAACTCCTTTAGCTTTTTCTTCTCTGTCAAGCTCTTTATCTGTTCTTCAATTCTGAATGATAGCTTTGCTGGGTAGATTATTCTTGGTTGTAGGTTCTTGCTATTCATCACGTTGAATATTTTTTGCCACTCCCGTCTGGCCTGCATCGTTTCTGTTGAGAAATCAGCTGACAGTCGTATGGGTGCTCCCTTGTAGGTAATGAACTGTTTTTCTCTTGCTGCTTTTAATATTCTCTTTGTTTTTTGCTCTTGTTATTTTAATTATGATGTATCTTGGTGTAGTCTTCTTTGGATTCCTTTTACATGGGGTTCTGTGTGCTTCCTGGACTTGTAAGTCTATTTCTTTCACCAGATGTGGGAAGTTTTCAGTCATTATTTCTTTAAATAAATAGGTTTTCAGTATCTTGCTCTTTCTCTTCTTCTGGCACTCCCACAATTCTGATGTTGGTATGCTTGAAGCTGTCCCAGAGGCTCCTTACATTATCTTTACATTTTTGGATTCTTTTCTCTTTTTGCTTTTCCAGTTGAGTGTTTTCTGCTTCTTTGTATTTCAAATTTTTGACTTGATTCTTGCCTTTCTTTATTCTGCTGTTAGGACTCTGTATAATATTTTTTATTTCAGTCAGTGTATGTTTAATTTCTAGTTGGTCCTTTTCCATCTCTAGTTGGATCTTTTGCATCTCTAGTTGGTCCTTTTTCATCTCCTCTTGGCTCTCACTAACTTTATCCAACTTTTCTAGGATATTCTTGGAAAACCTTATAAGCGTGGTTTTGAACTCTATATCCAGTCATTTTTTTTCCTCCATTTCTTTTGTTTGTGATCCCTTCCCTTGTCTCAGCATTTTCACTATGCTGGGAGAACTTCTGTGTTGGATTCAGCCTTAGGATACCAGACTTGCAAAACTGCAGAAGCCTCTCTGTTGAGCTAGGGATGGGTGGAGTCTCAGGGCTTAAGAGACCTCCTTGCCTTCCAGTTGGCCCTGCCCTCCATGGCCCCTGAGTTTCACGTGACTGGGTAATTGCTGGAGCGGTCCTTGTGCTCCCACACAGTGCCTCTAGACCACTGCCTTTCTGGCTCCCCTGTACTCCAGGACCACACGAGTCTAGGTGCCCAGGGTTTCACCCGAAACTGGGGCTTAGTGGAATCAGAAGTGGCACAGTTGGGAGGGTCTGTCTTCTGCCCACTTGTGAAAGTCAACCACACAATCAGCAGTTTGTCCTCTGTCCACCACCAGACCTTTGATCCTTTGCGATTCCCCTAAATTTCCGTGCACCTCTCCCTTTTCATAGTCCAAACTCCCCCCTTTTGAGTTTTGGCTGGATCTGGGGTTTAGTGTCATAGGATAAGGGGTTCAATGCCTTTGAGAGTCTTTGTTTCCCTCCTGCCAGAGAAAACCAGCCAGGTACTCCGGCACCCACTCTCTCCACACATGCGTCTCTGTACCTCAGCTTTTTGCAGCTCCTCTGGATCTCCGTGAGCCCCTCTCTTTCCCTCTAGTTGTAGAATTTCCAATCAGCCAGCTTTCCTGTGGTTCTGGATGATGTCCATTTTGTCTTTTAGTTTTAGTTTTGAAATTTTTGTGCGAGGCAGCAGTGTAGGTCTTTACCTATGCTGCCATCTTGGATTCTCCCCTATTGTAGTGGTTTGGATAAAAGGTAATATAGTGAAAATTGATGATCACAGTAGTAATGGAGAAAATTAGATTGATATGAAATACATATTATACACACACACACACACACACATCGTCTGTTTATAAGTTTAACTATGTTCTAGAGTATCTATTTCCCACTAGTCACTAGAAAGTACAGAAGAGTTACCATACAAGAATCATGTAGCATCGGAAATAAACATATATCCACCCACAAGTGGAATTTTAGAAACTTGAGATTTCCAGGTGTAATCAGTTTTTATTCTCTTGTCTTGTTCATTGCTTTGTTTCCATGCTTGACTGCACCTCTATTTCTGACCCTTTTCTAGTCTTATTGTGCCCCTAAACCCCAATTGTCCAGATAAATCTAGAGTTTTTTATGGAAAGGTCTTATTTTAATTAATATTCAGCAAAGAACTATGCCCATGAGCCTCTTTCCTGTGTTTCAGTGGCTTTGACAATGCCAAAAAGAAAACACTAATGAAGAGACAAACTCTCAAACCTATTTTCTCTGCCAAGAGTTATAAAAAATCTATGTCTTCATCTCCGAGTAACTAAATACAGAGTATCTCTTTGCCTATATTGATGTGAGAAGGAAGATTTAGAATGGGAATAAGTGTGTAAAGAGACAACAGGAAATACCATGGGAAATATCAGATAATATCATAGTGGTTAAAGGCTTCATTCAAGAAATATTATGCTATTCTGGTGTGTCAAGCATTGATCTTGGCATTGGGATGTAGTAGTAGATAAGACAGGCTAACATAATCTAATGGCATTTATATGCTAATCAATATATAAACAACATGAAAACATGTAAGTAAATAGGTAGATATGAGATAATTTACCATAACACTGAGTTGCTGTTCTAGAGCAAGACATCAGGGAGCAATTAGGTAGAGTGGCAGGAGAGGTCTAATTGAGAAGATGAACACAGTGTATCCACAACATGGAGTAAACTCAGCTATTGAATATTTACAGGACATCATGAGGCTCAATATCATTAATCATCCATGAAATCAAATCAAAACTGTAATGAGATACCATTTCATGTCCAAAGAATGAATAAAGTAAAAAACATATTGAGAACAATAAACAAGGTAAGGCCCTAAATTACCTGTAACTCTCACACTTTGTTGGTGAGGATGTAAAATGATATAACCCCTTTGAATTCTTATAAAGCTAAATATACACTATTTAATTACCCAGAAATGAAAACGTATATTCACAAAAAGATTTTTACAAGAATATTCATAGCACCTTTAAAAACTGAAAGCAACCACATGTCCACACAACAGGAGAAAGTATAAATTAACTGTAAACTATTCATACAATGGAACATTACTTATCAATAAAAAGGAACAAACTACTGATAGCCAACAACATGAATGAATCTTAAAAACATTGATGGAACTACAGAAACCAAACACAAAATAATACTTGCTGTATGATTTCACTTATATGAAATCCAAGACAGGCAAAAGTATTCTGTGGCAATAAAAATCAGAAAGTTGATACCTCTGAGGTAGCGATGGTCATGGTGGTAATTGACTGGAAAAGGGCAGGAGGGAACTTTCTGGGGGTGATGATGGTTATGTTCTATATTTTGATTAAGTTTTCCATATATGGGTGAATAAAAATGGCAAAAGTCATTGAGCTGTGCATTTTTATTATATATATGAGTCTGTTATATATAGAAACAGTCTTTTTAATAATCCAACACGATAAAATAAAGTAGGCTTGGAAAAGAAAAATGATTTATATAGGGGGAAATGCTTGCTATATACTGTCATTAAATAAGAGAGCTACAAATTTGTGTGTACAGTATAATATAATTCTAATCCATGTGAAATGAATGGGAGAAAAAAGGAGCAGAGGAAATATGCTATGATGTTAACAATCATGATTAACATTTTTGTTGGTTAAATTATGGCTGATTGTTACTAAACATGATTCTGATAGGTAGTTAGTTTAAACTCTTAAAGTAGGGAATCAAAGAAAAATACATACATATCTAAATATCTAATAGTTTATTTAAACTTTCAACCAACAAATGTTCATGTTTTTCCTGGGAACATTTTTTTTTCTTTTTAATAAAGGCCGGCTAATGGGAGTTCCAATTTTTTTTCTTCTTATAAGAAGCTACCCTCACTTGGACCTCTTCAGTAAGAATTTAATAAGAAAACAGGTTTAGAACCAATCTTCATGTAGAGTATTATGATTAAAAATTATTATACCTACAGTTAATTCAACAGCACATTTTAATTACTATCTTTATCAAGTTTTTCCAAAGAATTCACATTATTTTTATAGACCCAATAACTCATTCTTTTTATACTCATATTTTTTTGGTTTATATGACATTTAATTATACTCCATAAACACATTAATAGGTACAACTGGCATAAATGAGTTTGTGAATAAATAACCTTGTTTTGGTAAGCATACAAATCAACCCATAAGAGGATACATTGCAAATGTGCCAAAGAGGCTGGCCAGCCACAAGCAAATTCTGGGCATTAATGGGCATTTGTCAGCATATTTTATAGAGGAAATGGAGAGTGTTAATGGATTTAGCAAGTCTGTTAAGTGGATATCAGTTAAGAGAACCTCTACTACACTTTTCCATTTCCCCATATTAATCACAGAATTTTCTAATCAGGAAAAGCAAGCATTTATGTTATTTAAAGTTGATATAATTAGCCACAAGAAAATAATACAAGTAAAATCATTTAAAAATGATTATTTGAATGAACTCTGTAAATTTTGAAACTGTGAGATTACTACATGAACTCATTTGATATATTTTTACCTCAGACTTTTGGGACAGGAAAATTAAAAAAGATGGTTGGTGAATTCTCAAGGAGGGAATGTTGAGTTCTGCCCTGAAGACAACTTTGGGATGATGGCCTTAAGGAAATGTGATGACATAGCCTTAGCTCAGGGACAGTCTGCAAGTTTGTCCCTGTCTTGGGCCAGAGCAGAAGGACACTCCAGGAAGCGAGAAGCAATCCCTGGTAGAAAATGGATGGGCTTTCAGTTCAGATAGCTGGAGCTTGACCTCCAAACTCTTCCATTTTGCTTCCTTTTAAACTTCAGGAAGTTAGTATTTATGAACCTAAATATAAATCCTATGATCAGGTATAATTAACCAAATAAGGTATGCATTGGTTCAAGTAGGCTACCAGTGTAACATCTATGTGAACTCATGTTTCTGAATCCATATTTTGCAGCCACACTCATCATACTGTAATGCTAAAGGAATTCGCAAACATCCATCACAATTAGAAACTCTTGTCATGTATAGAGTATCCTACGAACATTGTTGTGCTTAGCTACAAAACAGTTATTAGATTTAGTTATACAACTAACAATTACCAATTTGAAATGTAGGTGAGATACAATTGAGAGGCCAATTTTAGTATAAAAATCCAAGAAAACTCTCATAGAGAAAATCACAGTGTAAATAGCACAAATAGCAATACTAAATTTTTAAATATATTTTTTATTGTTGATAGTATTACAGATATCTCCACTTTCCCCTACTCCTTCTCCCCCTTCTTCAGGTCTTAGCCTCCCCCCTCAGGTCTTCACTCCCCTATTCCATGCTCATGAGCTATGTGTATCTATATATATAAAAGTCTAATATGCTAAGTGTTTCTCCTACTGTCCCACCAGTCACTATGGCATACACTGACCACTAGGGGCCCACACTCAATGCAGGAGCTGCCATGATGCACACTGGCCAGCATCATGGACCTGGCACCCACAAACCAACATTCGGCTTCCCCCAAATGGGACCCAGGCCCTGCCACCACCCTGGGAGTAACACCCCACCAAATCACACCCAACTCATGGTGTAATATGTGGCCCACAGCCCAGCCCAGCCCAGAAATGGTTGCTGTGGGCTTCAGGTAATGATGTTCTGTAGCAATGCCTGGCTTCCTCCCCCTAGTGACTAGCCTCCTTGGAGTTTTTTCAACCCAGGGAAACATTTTATACTTTAACCAAATGTCTATGAAGTGCTTTACCATGCCTCATCTCACTTGATCCTCACAGAAGTCCTGGAGTAGGCAAATAGGAGACTCTGTGGAATCCTATTTTCTTTTAATTTCTAAGATTTAGAAAGTTTAGAAACTTGACCTGACTGAAAACAAGTAAGAAATGGTTAACCTTGAAAATGACTTTAGGTTTTCTCATTGTGCAAAATATAGTCAGATAAATATTTTACCCTTTGTTCTCCCTGCATGATTTACAATAACAATCTGCTTCATGTTAATATTTACTGCTTACAATTACTGAAAGAAAAGTTGGGGTGCTTCACTGGGCTGGAAAGCAGGTCTAATTAAGCAAATTTATTCTATATCTATAAAAAGCTAAGTTGACTCGTGCATGAGTGATACACATAAAGCTCTTGCTGGCACCAATTGCACGTGTGCATTTTGATCTGTCATTGTCCATTGTGAATTTGGTTGACACTTCTATTATAGAGAAAGGGTGAATAGTGATATTAAAATATTTCTCTAATTAATTTCCTTTCAGTGTGCACAAATTTGTGTACCAGGCCACTAGTAAGTATATAAATTCTTTGGTTTATCTCTTCTTTTTTAAAAAATATATTTTATTGATTTTTTACAGAGAGGAAGGGAGAGGGATAGAAAGTCAGAAACATCAATGAGAGAGAGACATCGATCAGCCGCCTCCTGCATGCCCCACACTGGAGATGTGCCTGCAAGCAAGGTATATGCCCCCAACCGGAATCGAACCTGGGACCTTTCAGTCCGCAGGCTGATGCTCTATCCACTGAGCCAAACCAGTCTCGGCATTTTATCTCTTCTTGTTCCTCCAATCCCACATTGAGGTATGTCAGTCTGTTCAATGCCTCACTGCTTTAAGTCTTATTTTGTTGGTCAATTAATTTTGTTCATTAGATTTCACAAATAAGTAAGATTATGTGAAACTTACATTTCTCAGTTTGGCTTACTTTACTTAGCATAATATTTTCTAGATCCATCCATGCTGTCCCAAAGGGTAAGAGATCCTTCTTTTTCACAGCTGCATAGTATTCCACAATGTAAATGTCCCACAGCTGTTTTATCCATTCATTTATTGATGGGCACTTGGGCTGTTTCCAAATATTAGCTATTGTAAATAATGCAGCTATGAACAATCATTTCTGATTGGTGTTTTGAGGTTTTTAGGATATATTCCCTCTGTGATTATCTGTGTCCTACTTTTGCTCCCTGTGCTATACTTTACATCTGTAACTATTTTCATAACTGACAATTTGTACTTCTTAAAATCCTTTTCAATTTTTTCACCCATCCCCCAAGCTTCCATCCATCTGGCAACATCAATTTGTTCTGCATATTTATGAGTTTGTTTCTGTTTTGCTTATTTTGTATTTTAGCTTCCACATATAAGTGAAATCATATGGTATTTGTCTTTCTTTGTCTAACTTATTTCACTTAATACAATGCCCTTTAAGTTCATCTATTTTTTTTTTTTTTACCACAATTAGCTCTTTAAAGGCCTCATCTCTAATGTAGTCACATTCTGTGGTACTGGATCAACATTTAGTGGATGAAGTAAGTTAGACATAGTTTGGGGTTCTGATTATAAAATAATAGTAATTTTAGTGTTTCTATAGCCAGAGATATATATAACACAGATATATATATATTTTCCCACAAATGTATATATACTTAACAGCTGGTAGCTCAATTGATGTTTTTTTCTTTTCAGATGTAACCCATTGGAATTAATAATTATTCTAAGTGTGTGTACATTTTTTCAGAGGTGGGAGGGGATGCCCTGCATATATGTTTTGTTTTCTCTGAAAAGCATCTCTCAAGATCATATATAATGTCCGGGTACTTGCCAGCACCATAAGCAGCAGGTGAATAAAAAGGAGGAGGTTTTCCTCTGAGTTCTCATTTTCTGTAGCTCTCCACGAGAATGAAACTGCACAAAAACAAGGTGTGTCAGAGGCTGGCAATCCCCTCCCCGCCCCATGCAGCAGCACAGGACGAAAACCGTGCAGATCTTGCCATTACATGGGAATAGCCAAAATGCCTTCTGTAGTGGGGAAGTGTGGAGGAATGAGTTGAAATATGAGAAAAACATGCCCAGAATTGAACAAAGGTTTGAACTTCACACATGAATGAACAAACATTTACCCTAGATCAATAACAGTTCAGCAAACCCGTAAGAAGCACTACACCATGCTTTCTGGACTGCTCAGCAAGGACATTGCAAACCACACTCTATTAAACGACTCTGATGGAAGTGTTAGGAAGATGCCTTTCTCCCAACTGTAGGAAGGAGGATGGTGTGCTGTCCTGTTGGTGCCATGCCAGGCACTGTGCATTGCATCATCTTCACTATTCTACTAAATATTACAACACATTTCCTAAGTACAATCACACATTTCAGACCTGCATGAGGACATTTTATTGTCCCTATTACCTGAAGTCTGAATTTATGCCTTTGCAGCCTTATATTGAAATACATTGTTTGCTTCATCTCTGTCATGTGCCTCCATTACCATTGAGGGCAATAGAGGAATGGTTAGGGGGTGATCAGGCTGGCAGGCAGAAGCGAGTTAGGGACAGTCAGGCAGGCAGTCAGGCGAGTGGTTAGGAGCCAGCAGTCTTGATTGTGAGAGGAATCCCAGATTGGAGAGTGTGCAGGCTGGGCTGAGGGACAAACCCCCTCCCTCAGTGCATGAATTTTGTGCACTGGGCCTTTAGTTTTTATAAAAGAGTGGTTTCTAGTTTTATAAGACTTTAATACATAACCTATCTATTTTTAAAGCCATTTAAATATAAAATGAGCTTACTTTAAAATTCTTAATGAATAAATGTATTTAAAAATTCCAGACAAAGAAGCATCTAGGGGAAAGCAAAATAATTTATAACATTATTTCCTTTTTAGGGTGGTAAGTCAACACATGTTCAATAAGCTCTGTCATTATGGCCTATAGGCAATTACCTTCATCAGACTTTTAAATGCCCTCAGGTGAATCCTATCTAATAAAAGAGAAACATGCAAATTGACCATACCTCCGCTACACCCATAAGCCATGCTCATCAGTCAATCAGGAGCAAGTATGCAAATTAACCCAACAAAGATGGAGGTTAATTTGTTTACACAGGTGCTGAGCAGCCTGGGTCCCAGGAACATACTTGGGACCCAGGCTGCCCCTGCACTTAGGCCCTGAGCAGCAGGGGTCCCAGAACCAGGGTTGCCCGCCATTGTGGGACTATAGGTGTAGCAGCCAAGTGGCTGGGGGCAGAGCAGGAACACAACAGGGAGCTGGCTGCTGGCCTCTGGAGCATGCGGAGACTTTGGCAACCAGAGGCCCTGCATGCCCCTCAGCCCAGCATCCACAACAGAGCTGGTTGCTGGCGAGGGGCATGTGGTGGTTTGCAGGCCAGCCACACCCTCTGGTGACCAAAGTGGAGGCCCTGGTATCTGGGATTTACTTAACTTCTATAATCAAAATTTTGTTGCCTTAACCTCCACTAGCCAGGCATTATGGAAAGCTTGGCTTCCTCCATCGCCAGGGGCAACCCAAGTCTCTCTCCTGCTCTCTCTGTGGCTGTAGCCATCTTGGTTGGGTTAATTTGCATCCTTACTCTGATTGGCTGGTGGCGTGGCTGGTGGGCATGGCTTGTGAGTGTAGTGGAGGTATGGTCAATTTGCATATTATTCTTTTATTAGATTGGATAATGATAGATTCACAAGAAGTTACAAAAATAAAGAGTGTCCATATACCCGTCACCTACTTTTCCCACTGTTTAGTATTATATGCAATTAGAGGAGAGTGTCTCAATCTCAACACTATGGAAATTTGGGCTAAAAAAGTTTTTGTTGTGAAGCTGGTCCTGGGATTGTAGGATTTTTAGCAAAATTCCTAGGTATAACTCAGTAGATGCTAGTAGAAATCTATCACCCCCAGTTGTGTTCTCTTCCCAACTTGTGACAATGAAAAGTATCTCCAGATCTTGGCAAATAACTTTTGCCCCTAGAGGCAAATTTCCTGTCCTGCACCTCTCCTTTTTCCTTTAGTTGAGAACTTCTGAATTAGAGAGTCAGTAAATGTTTATCAAATCCCTACATATGTAAGGCTCTGAACCAGTGTATGTGCAGTTTTCCTTTTTATTTTTTTAATGCCTGAAGAAATAGTGTAAGGTGGCTTTTCTCTGAGTGGAATTTCTTCTTCTTTTTTGTTTTGTTAATCTATACCCCAGGATATTTTTTAAATTAAATTTTTTTAGAGTGGGAGGGATGGGGAAGGAAGACAGAGAGAAAGAAACAGAAAGAGAGAGAGAGAGAGAGAGAGAGAGAGAGAGAGAGAGAGAGAGAGAAACATTGATGTGAGAGGGACATTGATTGGTGCCTCCTGCATGCGCATTGACTGGAACCAACAACCCAAGTATGTTCCCTTGACCAGGAATCAAACCCAGGCTTGCTGCTCTAATCACTGAGCACACTGGCCCAGGCTCTGAGTGAAATTTTATCTTTTGATAGAAATAGTCATTCTCCTAGATAGTAGGTTCTCAAATGAATAGCTTTGTCATCTTTTAAATGAAAAATTATAAAATGAACTGAGAAAAAACTTTGCCACCATATTGTTGAAAATAATTATTTCATTTGACAACAGATCAAATTAGTGTGACAAACTTTGAGAACCAGCTGTCATCTCTCTGGAGAATTAAAATATGGCTATTGTAAAGTGAGGTGAAAAACATTTTTCTAAGCATCATGAAAATAATTTATTTCCACATCTTCCCATAAGCATAGCACATGCATTCTTATTTTACTTTGGAAACATGTACCTTCTAAAATTCTTATAGAATTTTCTTGTACCCTAAATGAACTCTTAGAATATATATACTTCAAACCCCCAAGTTTAGTTATTAATTTGGAAGGGTGAGTTACTTTTTTAAATTTGGAAGAAATGTAATTGTTACTTCTTTATTTATTGTTTGTTGCTATACCTCTGGAAAAGGATATAGTATAAAGGATATATATTTTTAAAAATATTATTTTTTAAAATATATTTTATTGATATTTTACAAAGAGGAAGGGAGAGAAATAGAAAGTCAGAAACATCGATGAGAGAGAGATATCGATCAGGCGCCTCCTGCACACCCCACAGTGGAGATGTGCCTGCAAGCAAGGTACATGCCCCCAACCAGAATCGAACCTGGGACCTTTCAGTCCACAAGCCAACGGTCTATCCACTGAGCCAAACCGGTCTCGGCTAAAAATATCATTTTTTAAATGAATTTTTTTAGAGAAAGAGAAGAAGGGAGAGGGATAGAGAGTCAGGATAGAGACGGAAACATCAATTGGCTAACTCCTACACGCCCTCTACTGGGGATCAAGCTTGCAAATCAAGCGTGTACCCTGACCTGGAATTGAACTGTGACCTCCTGGTTAATGAGTTGATGCTCAACCACTGAGCCACACTGGCTGGACAGTATAATAGCATTTTATATTTCTAAAATGACATGTTTTCTAAATTCCTTCATATGTGTTACTTAAGAAGTACATAGATCATGGGAGTTACAGTAAGTATTAATTACCCAGGCTATCTTCTTTCTTTCTTTCTTTCTTTTTTAAAAATATATTTTATTGATTTTTTACAGAGAGGAAGGGAGAGGGATAGAGAGTTAGAAACATCTATGAGAGAGAGAGACATCGATCAGCTGCCTCTTGCACGCCCCCTACTGGGGATGTGCCCGGAACCAAGGTACATGCCCTTGATCGGAATCGAACCTGGGACCCTTCAGTTCACAGACCGACGCTCTATCCACTGAGCCAAACCTGTTTTGGCAGGCTATCTTATTTAAACCATAAAGGAAAACACCTTCAATTTCTTTACTGTACTGAAAATAAACTCTCAGTTACAATCTTACTTACTTTTATATTTCTGTCAGTAGTTGTTATTTTCAATTCATGACATGTTTATTACAAATTTTAGTGCACAGTTTGACAATTCTCCCTTAATTTCATTAAAAACACTGATGGTCTACTGTTTACCTCCCCTCCCCACCAAACCCCCTTCCTCTATAAAAACCCGAAGAGAGAAGGGACTGTCTTACACATTGAGTTTAAATTGATTAATGGCAAGTTAATCAGGAAACCACTCACTCATCTGTACCAGAGGATTTGTGTTCTTCAAAATAACTTAATTCTGATTTTTATTTGGTTTAAGTCCAAGAATACAGGATCATACCATCTGCCTTCATTTCGATAGTCTTCATTGTGTTTGTCTTTTAGCCTCTTTTAAAATGCATATAGTTTATAAACAATATGAGATAGGTCCAGCTCTGATTTTTTAGGAAGGCATATAGTCACCAATTGTTATGAGCCAAATGAAACAAATGTGTGTTCTTTCCCTTTGGTTTAAACAGAATAGGACTCGCATGATCTAAATTCTGTGCTTTATCTGTACTGCCTTAATTTCATGCAATCAAATGAAGACCTTCAGATGTATATAAGCAACAACAAAAAACTACACAATGAACAGAGATACTGCTGGATGTTCTTGGACTTAGGATAATGGGTGTAACTAAGCACATTATTTTCCACTGACTACTTTTAATTTAATTAGAGGAACTCTAAAAAGATGGTCTTTTAAATAAATGATGAATAAACTTTTATAGAAAGGTTAGAATGATTAACATGAGAAACTAAATAAAAATAAGGTTCACTCAAATTCAGACTGTAAAATCCCCTTTTTAAAGTGTAATAAACAACAAAATCCAACTTGTTACATATAAGCCATTAATTATGACATCTAGGGTTTCTAAAGCTAGAATTTGAATTGATTGTCATCTAGAGGAAATATTTTGTCCCAAAATGAAACTTGTCCCCTGAAGCTACAATATATGCATGCTTTTCGAAATAAATGCCAGTCAGTTCTAGTCTTTAGAAATGCATTTCATATGAAAATTACTGTTTGAAATAGAACACTGGCTTTACATTTCAAATTAAAGATATAATGCACTACCAAAGGCTTAATCTATTATGAGCTAGTTCTTATCAATAAATAAGACTTTGCTCAGTTGGTTGGGCATTGTGCCTGGCACCAAAGGATTGCCACTTTGATTCCTCCCTCCTCCTCCCCCCGCCCCCTACTTACTCCCTTAGGGAACATGCCCCATTGCAGGTTCAGTCCCAGGCAGCTGATTGATTGATGTTTTGTTCTCAACATCTATATTTCTCTCTCTTTTCCTCTCCCTTCCTCTCTAAAACTCAATAAAAATATTTAAAAAAGAGAAGACTTTGATAATATGCTCCATTAAGCTGCATTTTCAAATGCATGGTTAGTTCTCATGAGTGTTTCATAAATGGTAGTGTGTGTATGTGTGTGTGTGTGTGTGTGTGTGTGTGTGTGTGTGTGTGTGTGTTTTAATACTTAAACCATCCAAAATGTCTTCTGAAGTAATTGCCGGTGTAGCATCTGTGTAAGCAAATAGACCTGCCAGTATATTCTTAGCAATAAACAGAAGCCGGGTTGTCTGTTAGAGTTAGTTTTATTGAAAGGAGATGTATTGGCTAAGATATCAGTCTGTTTCTAACTCTTCTGAAAAGAACTTTTATCATCCACCTTGGCCATCTCTAGAGAGCAGACCCTTAGGTTTTTAAATACCATATACGAAAACTGGACTTGTTAAATTTCCATGAGACTAGATGTCCTTTTTTATCAGAGGTACCAGCCTTTTTTAAGGCTTTGTTAATGAAGGATAGTCTCCTTGCATTGAATATGCTCATTACATACAAATTAGAGTTAAAACAGTGGCTTCCCAACCCCAGGAATGTAAGTGCTAATGAACAGAAAAAGGGTCACCCATGAAAAATAACTCGGGAGAGCTACATCTCTGCACCACTGTTTGCAGCACTTGGGAAAAGGTTCTACTATTAATGCCTCTTGTCAGAAAACCCTTACAACCTCTATTAAATCATCTTCTCTATCGAAGGTGCTGGAGTTATAAATAGGCTCACAATGAATTCTGAATTCTCTACATGTAAATCATGCCACATACCATTATCTGATATCCTTGAATTAGATATGCGTGGCCTTGGGGGCAGTAAAGGATAGGTCGGTGCAGCCAGCTGTCTCTTTTAGTAATAACTGCTGCCCGTTAAAGACTAACAGCCAGACAATAAATAACGTCTTCAAATCTGCATCTAGACTTGGAGCAGGAGAGAAATGAATAATGATTTCTTGTGTTAGATTGGACTTGAGTAAAAGGTCAAAAGGAACAACAGTGGTACACTCCAGTTAATCATAGATAAATATATGTGTGTGTGTGTGTGTGTGTGTGTGTATAAACCTGTGAGCAGGGTAATTAATGGGTCTTTTTGCTTTTAGTGTCATTTATTCTTGCAAACCCCGTTTTCTTTTATGTTTATTGCTCATTCCAACTCTCTTTAAAGGAAGGTGAGAGGTTAACAGATTAAATTGTTTAGAACAAGAAGCTGGGAGTAATTGATATTATAGTTGAGCATTGTATTTAAATAAACAAGGGAGTCTTTTCAATGTAGGAAATGCCATTATGTATGGATTACATTGAGTTAGAATTATTTATTTTATAAGTATAGTAAAATATCTGAGCCTATTTATATATCTTCTATAAGAATAAAGATTTCTGTTATTGACTAACTTTGGTAGAAGAGCAATATGCAAAAGATATTGTTCTTAAATTTAAAAAAAAGAATAAAAATGGGGATAAATTGGTTTTGTGAAAAACCTGCTGTGAGATTTTAATTTTCTTCTTTCATATTTCTCTGCAAAGATCACCTACATCAAAATATCAAAGTCATGTTTATTTTATGAGAAAAAAAGATCTGATGGACTGTAGTTTATTTAGAAATAATTATTTTATTTGGGTCATTATGTGTGTGTCCCAACTGTGCTTTAATTAGCTATGGTACAGGATCTCAGCTACTCAAATGTATTCTAGTTAATTGCAATAAAGAACTTCACAGCCTTAACTGTTGACTCCCCCAAGCTCCTCTATCCCTGTGTTTTCCTGTGAACAATACAAGAAAACCTCTGCCTGCACCCCCGTTTTGAAAGGGAGTTTTTAAGCAGTGATACAAATATTGTTGTTTTTGCTGGCAAGTAATTCACCAGTGGCTCATTTCCTTCAGCTTTTATTTCAAAGCAATTGTAAAATAAACCACTCGTAGCACATGCTGTTAATGTCTGGTCCCCGGGGTGTAACTGATGTTCGTGGTATGGGTCATGTGCTAGCTAAAGTGTGCATTAAAAAGGGAGAAATTAATAGTACTACCACTGATTCACACTAAATGGTATTCAATGGGCAATGTCATTCCTTTAATGCTATCATAGCATATTATTTTGTTGGTTTCTTTTAGAAATGATTTGAATGCAGAAATAAGCAAAAACAAACAACCCAAACATGCTAATATAATGAATTTTTCAGAGGCAGAACTGGCCATATAATGAAGTTTTATTTATACTTTATATTCTTTTCATTTCATTTTGACCTTCCCTTTATATTGGTTAAGATAGTAAAACTAGTGGCATAATAACTAGAATATGTCCTTCCAAAGAACTTGATAGAAATAATGCTACTCTTGTGTACTTGACTATCAGTGTGTTCCAGTTATGTACGGTACTTTAAAAGTAAAAAGGAAAAGCTTTTTTTCTTAATTATGTGTTTCTCTTATGGCTATAAATCACATAATTGGTTTCAAAAATGGAATTTATATAACATGTTATATATGAATTTAAATTGAACATTATTTTGCTGAGTTCTCTTTGGCAATAATTAACAAGTTCATCATAATAGAATTCTTTTAAAAATATTCTTAACACTTTCTAGATAGTCACTTTTGTGCTGACAACATTCCCTCATAATAGATGGCACACCACTCATCTTCCAGATAAAGACGTTATCATCCTGAAGAGGTTATTTGAGCACACAAAAGCGTGTTTTATCTGCTTATCAGTATCAAGTTCTGGCCTAGTTGATTTCCTGTACACACTGAACGGATGGTATTCAAACATTGCACCACCAAAGAGTGCAGTCCCTGGCTGCATCAGCAAAATGTAGACATGCAACTTCATTTCTTTTTCTAATCTATACCCCTGCCTCTCTATTCATGGATGTATAAAGATCCTGGCATGCAGGACCCTGGCATGCAGCAGCTTTTTTTAAAATACAGTTTACTCTTTCATGTGTAGGAGTCATGTTCTATACAGTCGCTGTAGACACTGAATTAGAAAATACTGAATTATTGCTTCTAGCGGAAATACAGGGTTAGTTTCCTACAAGCCTGTAGTCACAACATTTTTACCAACTGTTCAATGCAAATCTTATGTGTGTTTCTGCTTAAAGGCACATTATTTAGTATATATTTTCGGTTCATTAACATTGAATTCATGGCCAACACCACTGTAAGTCATGCCTGAACAACGCTTACCTAGCACAGGTAATTTGCATGCATAGGACGCTAGACAGCACCGCAGTGCTGTGCTTGGAACCATTTCAAACATTGGGCTCACCGGCAAAAAGCACAGAAATGAGAAAACGTGACGGTAATTAGATGGGGAAAGGACACCTGTTTACAGTCTGAGCGCTAAAACAGGAAGGCAGAGGGATGCCTTGTTCAGCTGGCAATGTGCACTTTGTGCAACTCTGATTTTTCACTGCTCTGTGCACATCTGCAAAAGAGCACTAAAAGGTCTGTATTGCGGACTTTGAGGTTACAAATATGTTTTAGCAAGTAGGTGAGTAGAAAATATGGAATCTGCAAATAATAAAGATGAACTGTTTTCAGTGATAGAGGAAGTGGCATAATCAAAGCAATGGAAACCACTTAAAATTGGATTTATCATAGATATAAAACATTGCATTCGTTTTAGGTATACAACATAATGAGTTGATATATGTAGATATATATTGTAAAATGATTATAAAAATAAATTTAGTTAACATCTATCACCATAATTAGATTTTTTTTTTCTTGTGATGAGAATTTTTAAGATCTGCTCTCCTGGTAACATTCAAATATACAATATAGTGTTTTTAACATACAGTCACCTTGCTGTGCATTATACCCCAGAACTAACTTGTCTTGTAACTGCAAGTTTGTATCTTTTGATCACCTTCACTTATATTCATTCTCATGTTTTAAAAATCTGTTAGCTATTTTGTCCCTTGCTGAATCATCTCTCTTCCCTTTCCACATTTCCTTCTCCAACTTTTCTATTTAGACCTTGCCTCTCTCCCCCATACCAACTCCTGTTTTCTTTGCCTTTTTTTTTGTCTTTTATTGGACAAATTGAAATTCTTCAAGTCTTTCTATGTCCTTCCAGTTATAACCTCTGGTGCATTCTGGCTTCTAGTTTGGATGCTGACATGTAGAGTGATGGCTCCCACTGCCCATCTTCACCACTAGAGCATTACTGTGGAATGCCGTTCAAGTGTTTGCCGGTGCCTGGCAGTGCCTTTCAATCTACACTTGCACTTCCATGAAACGTGAGGCCTAGCTCTCAGTCCAGGCAGCTAGAACATTCCACTCACATTGTCATTGGTATTTCAGGTGGGAATATTTGACTCACTCAAACATCAACTCTGAATTTCAAAACAGACTTCTGATACCAGTGGTAGAAGCAAGAGCTTTGAGAGAGATTATTTATTTATTTGTTGATTGATTGATACAAAAGAGACTAATTTTGGGATTCAACAGTAGAAAATTCTGAGACTCAAATAAACGATTTGGAATATGAGGAAGCAAAAAACACCCAATTAGATGAGCAAAAAGAAAAAAAAAAGAAATCCAAAAATAGGAAAATATTGTAAGGAATCTCTGGGGAACTTCAAGCATTATCAACCTTTGCATTAGGGGAAGGCTTGTATATTTTGAGGTACGCAGCAGCATTATTAGTTTCAGCTCCCAAACTGGACACAGCCCAAATCTTGTTATATTTGCTTACTAGATTCCTTCCCACAAAAGCAAAGAGAATGAACAACTTCATACAAAAATATGGTAAAACTCATAATCATACTGTTGAATGGAAGAAGCCAGACATAGTTGCATGCATACTGATGGTTTCCTTTATGTAAAATTTAAAAAGGAAAAGCTATGATGTTAGAAGTGAGAATAGTAAACATTGGGTAGAGGAGGGTGGCAACTGTGAGGGGGTGAGGGTGCTGCTGATATTCTTTTTTTTTCACCTGGATTGAAGTCAAATAAATGTACACTATGAAAAAAATCACTAAGCTATAATCTAGTACATTTATAATGTGCGCATTTTCTGAATATATATTCCATAAAATAGTTCTAAATTCAGCATGAATGGTATGAAATGTACTAAGGTACATGAATAAAAAACAATTTATATCTATACCTGCTGATTTGTAAGGGTATCCAAATTACATTGTCAAGTGAAGGAAGCAGAAGCAAGTTGCAAGATACACACACACTCATACTGTTCTTCTATTCTGGTAAGACAAACAAGTGAATAAATTACCGACATATGTGAATATGCAGGGGTGAAATGGTGAATGATATACACCAGATGTTAATGTTGGTTATCTCAGTGGGAGTAGGATTAGAGGGGAGATGATTAGTGTTACCTTTTTACATCTTTTATGGCATTATTGGATTTGTTACAGTAAGCTTGTTTTTTTTTATTTCAACATTTCAAAAACATATAGAGACAGAAATGTTTCATAAAGGAATAAATGAGTTGAGGTCTGCCCTAAATAAAATGCATATAAGAATTTGTAGATTCCTCCAGAGTCAAATATTTCCACCTCCCAAAAAGAAATGAAAATCCCAAGAGCTATGAAGAAGAAATAAGAGTCAGAGAGCAAGCACCAGAATAAGACACTAGGGCATGAAGAAGCCTGACAACAGATCAAGTATAGTCCAATTTATTGGTGAAGTAGCACAATGGATCCAGAGGTCACCAGTTCTCACCAGTCATAAAAACAAAGCCACATTGGCATACGTACCTCTTGTACTTGTCTCTTACTGTTAATGTAATCTTCATGTCCTTGGAAAATACTCACACCTGTTTCTGGGGATCCCACAGTTGCCACAGGGGATCTCACAAACCCGTTGGCTGGCCAGTCACTCCTCATTTTTCACAGTCTCATAGAAGAAACCCCGTTAGCCCTGCCCCTGCCTTTTCTTCCCACCCTCTTCAACACAGGTGAGGGCCTGCAGAGCCTCCTTCTCTGCATGTCCTCTCCATAATCTTCATGTCAGGCCTTAGGCTTCATAACAGAGAAAAATAAATATAAGTGAATTATTAGAAGATCCATGTATAGCAACACGTAAATAAATGCCCCTAAGGAATCACTATTTATCAGCTGAACTCTGCCTTTCGGTCTGGGCTCAGGCAGAATGAGCCTTTGCAGAGATGGGAACCCGGGGTACTGTCTGGGGGAACCCCAAAATCACTGGATGGAGTTTCTTGTCCTCAGCTTTATAGCCTAGCCTGTGCCTGATGAGAGCTTCTTGGAGATTTATTTTTCACCTTTATGTTTTTCTAGTAATCATAACTACAGGTCACAGTGGGAGGCAGTTTTACAGGTTTCATACCTATAACAACACTCCGTCATGATGTCCGTGCATCTTTCTGGTCTTCTTTCGTAGGTCCCTTAGAAACCATGTCCTCAGCCTCATCTCGAGGCAGTGCTGCTTCCTATCTTTTCTCATCCCCAGGCTCTCACACTTTTGCTTGTTTATTTATTAATTTGCTTCTGACGGAAAGCTGTTCAAATGCCCGTTAGTTAGTATAATCCTGCTCTTCCCCTTTGAACCAGCATCATCAAAACAGAGCAAGTACCAGATGATTTCACCCATATGTGGAATTTAATGAACAAACTGAACTACCAAGCAGAGTAGAGACAGACTCAGATAAAGAGCAAGAAGACAGCTCTTGGTAGGGGAGTGGGGGAGGTGGTTGGGAGTGGAAGGTTGAGGGATGGAGCAAAAATGAAAAAAGAGAGAGAACTCATGGACATGGGCAACAGTATGGTGATTATGGTGAATGGGGGTGGGTGGACTTGGAAGAGGACATGGAGGGAATAAATGGTGAATGAAAAAATAAAATAAATAAATAATAATTAAAACAAAACAAAACCACAGAGCCAAATAAAAGATTCTTTTTGACCTACCTCAGTCTCTGCATCCACTTAAACTTACTCCATTGGGAGTGAAAGAATGAAAGACACCTGCATGCCTGGTGTTACCTGCACACCCTAGGTATTATATGGCAACATTGGAAGTGGACTAGCACAATGTATTGCAGTTGCCCACGTGCCCAGACATGCCTCCTTAAAATTTTAAGCTCTCTGAAGGCAGGGTTCGGATCCATCACTTCTGAACCTCCACTACCCAGAGTCATGTTTGAAATAGGGTCCACTAGATATGGAATTAGCTCAGTAAATACCACTGTGTCACAAACATACTGCTGCATGTTGAGGAGTAAAGATGAATAAAACAGTATATAACATCAAGATGGTCACAGTCTATAAGAGAAAAAGACTAATAAACTGTTATAATTGAGTGGGAAAAGTGCTCTAATAGAGACAGATAACATTGCTAGGGAGCAAAGATGAGGGAATGATTAGCCCTACACCTTTATATGTTTATAATCTGGAATACCCAGTATTTGACATGGAATTATGGCCTCTTGCCTACAGGCTAAACACTAACCCCCCCTGCAAAGCTCTCAGTCCTTCTTGGAAAGAGGGTCATACTTTGTCACAAATCTGTAGAACTGATCAACTGGCATGGACCTTAATGTGAAATAAATCAATGTCCGTGTGTGCCTCTATGCAGTCTCTATTTTGGCATAAAGACCTTCAATTATTTACTTGGTCCATGCTACAACTTAATTCATTTCATTCTGCATATGTTTTCCAGAGAAAGATGAATGAAATTGGGGTTAGTATGCATTTAAGGGCTGTCCTGCTCCCACATCTGATCCCTTTTAAGCTGCATTCTTTCTGCTCTTTGTTTTACTGAAATTATCTGTAAGAACATTTCTTTAAAATCTTGCCATCCCAACTATTTAGGTGGGAAAAAAGGGGTAGAAAATAGAGCTTGAACTTCCCAGATGTACTATCAATGGATACAAAGCTTTGTTACTCCTCTTTTGCAACAGGTGAGCATTGTAATCACTAAGTCTGTACACATAAGAAATTAATATTACCACGTGGAGGGATGGTAAATTTTCATAATTCTTTCACCCTCTAAGATAGGATGAGACATCTCTTTCATTTCTATGTCAGGTCATAAAATGTAAGGGAAAAAACACAATACATTGTAATCTTTGTCTCAACTATTAAGATGAATGCTGCATCCCAGAATGTGGTAAAAAAAAAAAAACAACCCCAAAATCCAGATGCGTCATATTTGAGTTGCATTTTCATTATGTGCACATACTTGGCTTTGAGCAGAATTATATGAGTTGGATTAATTTTTTATAGGGCCCTCCAGCAGCTCCATGTGCAACCATATGGGAGACATTTGGTTCTCATCAACTCCCTTTTACCCTTCCTTCCACTACATTGCTTTCAGCAGAACTTTCATTCTCTTTAACTATCTGCACGTTTATTCTGTTCAGAGGGAAGAGCCACTAAAATATTATGACCTCTAAGTGATGGGCTGTGAGACAGGCTCTTTCTCCCAAGCCAGCCCACAGCTGGGCATCGATCCGAGTGTCAGGGGCCTGGTGTAGGCTGTGTGCAGGGTGGGGGCTGGGGTGAGGGTCTGTTATCTTTCATCTCACTGGGAGGATACTTACAGCATGGTTTGCAGCCTCCCTGTGGTCTGTAAGGAAGTGGAAGGATTCAGTCTGCAGCCCTGTTATTATGGTGATTTTTTGTTAAGCTTTTCACACAGGGCAGATGTCTTATAAGGGGAATGGTAGTGAGGAGATTTTCTGAGATTTAACTTCAATGATAACTCTTTATATCAAGACTTCCCTGCAAAGATTTCAGACATATCAGCATTACTTGCTCACCCCTCTGTGGGGGAGCCCAAGACTGGGAAGGTGGCAGAATATCAGACAGCATTAGAACTTAGATTTTTCTTACTACTCAAAATTTTTCTCCCTTTATTGTCCAGCCTCTTCAGTTTCCTTCATTTTTTCTGGGCTGAGAAAACACTAAAAGAAACAATACAAAAGCGATCCTTCTCTGTGCATTGTAAATATATACACTGTGTTGGGAACCTGAGACTGGAGTATCACCTCTAATCATGGGGTCAATTATCTGTTGACAAGAGAATTTAAAAGAACCTGGCACTGGAGGTGTTTTACACTAAATAGAAGCAGAGTCTATGTAGAGTAAGTGGAAGTGTAATTCCAATCAACACTGAGTTGTTTGAAAATGGTCTATGAGTAAGTCAATCTTTAAAAAATAGCTGCCGCTTAAAGTGCCTTACATAACGTAGGTGAATCCCATCAAAACACAGCTTCCTTCATAATGGAGTCTAAGCACTCTATGAAGGTAACTGTCACTAAGTATTTTCCCTTCACATCCCCCTGCTCAGCATATTAAGTGGCAGCTACTTTCATACAGTACACTTAATCCCCTGATGGAATTTGAGATCAGGCTAGAAAGTTCTTTTCAATGTTTTTAATAAGTCCATATCTTGCTCAGGTTTAACATTTATTCATGATGGCACCTCATCCCTTCCCTTCCTATTTAAATGCCAGAGGTTAAAATTTCTTATGGAAATTCTACTTAACAGAAAGCTTTATTTTACATAATTACAGTCTGGCTCAACCTCAATTCATCCAACATTTATAACATTTAAAGGTCTCAGAAATACTTTTGAGATGTTTTCCTCTTTTTTTTATTTGAAGGAAAAATTCTCATAAGTTGTATACCCAAGTTTGCACTCTCCCCCCCCACCCCCACCCCCGCTGCCCCACCTCTCTCTCTCCCTTTCTTATAGCAGCTTTGGCAAAATCTCCTCTGATTCAGAGGTTCTCATTCATCATTTCTCTCAGCCCTGACCTAATCTACGTCTCTTTCAAACTCAATGCCATCAGTCACTTCACTCAGAACCCTTGGGCTGCAAGCCTACAATGTAGTAATTTATTAGTAGTAATTCTACTTCTTGTCCCTCTCCATTAAACATGAGGATGTCTAGTCACACAATATGGTTAAATGAAAACTTGAACATTTATATAGTTAAAGTTTGTAGCAAAAATAATGTAACTGGCATGTTTTGAATTATGGTTCGGGACAATTACATATTTTTTGGAACATAATTGCTAACTGACCTGAGTAATTTTAGAATCTGGAAATATGAGAATGTTAATTAAAACTGAAAACCTTAAAGGGCCACTCTATTTTTTTCATGTCTAGGTATTCAGAATAAATAGTTTGATTAAATAAAAATTATCTGAATTTAAGAATTATCTTGAAAGTTGCCACATCACTAAGCTATATCTGACACAAATGATTAAGTGTTGTTAGGGATTGTCTTCTTTTATTAGAACCTTTTCTTTCCATTTCAACTTCTCTAAGAAAAAAAAAAGTGCTGCTTTCACAGTTGTTTTTTTTTTTTTAAATAATCATTGCTATCCCATCAAGAACACAATTGGTGCCTAAGAACATCAAATGGTAAATCTAGGCATATTAATTACATCATTACAGTAGCACTTGGTGCACTGCTGAGATACATTATAATAACAATAACCTTTTTGTTAATAGGATTCACTAGCAGCCTGTAATGCAGAAGTTGCATACAATGAAGATATTCCATTCCACCTCATGGCATAAATCAATATAGTCAGAGCAGCAAAGAGTGAGTATTTCCATAAAAATGACATTAAACTATTTGTGTGTGTGCTTGTGTGTGTGTGTGTGTGTGTGTGTGTGTGTGTGTGTGTATGCCTGTGTGTGTGTGTGTGTGTCTGTGTGGAATGCCACAATTTGAAAGCCAGATAAACTGCTCGAGAGAAACAGAGTTGCTTGGTTACATCTGCTGGAAACAATCTGCGCTGTGTATGAGAGCTCATGTCAGCCCAGTAATTACCACAACTGAGATAAAGCCTGTGCTAAATGTCACCTGCCGCTGACAAGCACGGGGAGCTGAGCACCGCTAAATGAGCCAGTGACTCTGAGAGTGCTTAGCTCCACTTGCAGGCTAAACACATTAGTCTGGTATATAGAAGGAAGAAGTATATATGGTCGAAGAAAAAGCAATCAGAAACACATTCATACTGAAAACCTCACCCAAATCCTTACTGCCCACTCAGAAGTCCATTAGTTAAGAAGGCTAGCAGATGCAATCAGGGGGAAGGAGAAAGATTAAAGCATTAATGAACGTTTCTATAGGTTGGGCAGAGTCCTGCACCTTCTACCACAAATTGGGCATTAGTCAGTGCAATGCAATTTCCCACCGTCTAGAATGATCCCCCAAAGACAGCTGAGGTTCCTATTGACAACAAGAAGCCAATAACACACTGGAACAGTTTGCCCGTGATGGCATATAAAGCCATGGACGCAAAGTGTATTTAAAAAAACTCTCAAGCAGGGGTCTACTGGGGTTTTAGTAAATCTGACAAAAGCAGAATCAATGTTGGTGTGAAGGAAATTCCCTATCTCCTATTTGTTTTTCTTCCATGTTCCTTTAAAAATCATTCTCTCCAAGTATCATTTTGTTTTAGCTGCTTTGACATGCAATGTGATTCTGAACAAATTCCTCATTGGATCACCTAATGTTTTCCTAGCGCTTACATGGCAACCTCTAGTTCCCAGGCAGAGGATCTGGAATGATGTAAGCACTGAGGCCTGGAGGGAAATCATAGCCAGAACAGGTTAGTCAGCACTTGGGGCAGCGGGGAGATAATGCCTTCTGACAGTCTCTCATAACATTGGTGAATTTCACAAGTTTAAAGGTCTGATTCTCAGTCTTCAGCCTCAGGAGGTTTATTTTTATAACACCACACCTCAAGCAGATTCAACTTTTTGGCAGAAGAAAGCTCATAATTAGTGGCAAAATGCATACTTAACAGTAACACATTAATACTACAGAGAGTGAGACTACCTGAAAATAGGCTGCATGAGCAGCTAAATCATTGTTAGATGTTTCCTGATGAGTAGACAACCAGAATCAGGAAAGTTAGATGAACTTTAATTGCATCCTTCTCACCATTGGGATGTTTTTTTGTGGGGGTGTAGTGTGGGGGGAATTGTCTTAACAAAGGGATGGATTTATTAGGAATCTGCTGGCTGTAACCATAGCATCTATTTTCACATCTCTTAGTCCATCGGACCAGAGACTAGCAGCCTATCAGTAATCTATCATTTATTAAACTTTCATTATGCTCCTATCCTGAATGATTTCCATGCTCTTTTTAATTTTTTTATTAATATATTACATCTATACATATCTTCCCATTGCGCCCCCTTCCCCTTGACTCCCATGCATACCCTAACCCCCAAGTGTCTTGTGTTCATTGGTTATGCTTATATGCATGCATACTAGTCCTTCCATTGATCTCTTATCTACCCCACCTCTCCCTAACCTTCCTGCTATAATTTGACAGTCTGTTTGATGCTTTACTGATTCTGTATCTATCTTTTTGTTCATCAGTTTGTAATGTTCTTAATTATCAATAAATGTGTGAAATCATGCAGTTTTTTTTTCATTGACTGGCTTATTTCTTGTAGCATAATGCTCTCCAGTTCCATCCAGGATGCTGCAAATGGTAAGAATTCCTTCTGTTTTATGGCAGCATAGTATTCCATTGTATAGATGTACCATAGTTTTCTGATCCACTCATCTGCTGATGGGCACCTAGGCTGTTTCCAAATTGTAGCTATTGTAAATTGTGCTGCTATGAACATAGGGGTGCATAAATCCTATCTGATTGGTGTTTCTAGTTTCTTAGGATATATTCCTAGGAGTGGGATTGCTGGTCAAATGGGAGTTCCATTTTTAGTTTTTTGAGGAAACTCCATACTGTTCTCTCACCAGCAGTGCACCAGGGTTCCTTTTTTCTCTGCATCACTGCCAACACTTGTCATTTGTTGATTTGTTGATGATTGCCATTCTGACAGGTGTGAGATGGTATCGCATTGTCACTTTGGTTTGCATCTCTCAGATAATTAGTGACTTTGAGCATGTGTTCATGTGTCTCTTGGCCTTCCTTCTGTCTTCTTTCAAAAAGGTTCTATTTAAGTCCATTGCCCATTTTTTTATTGGATCATTTATATTCCCTTTATTAAGTTGTATAAGTTGGCTGTAGATGTTGGAGATTAAACCTTAATCAGTGATAACATTTGCAAATATGTTCTCCCATACAGTGGGCTTTCTTGTTGTTTTGTTGATGGTTTCTTTTGCTGTGCAAAAGCTTTTTATTTTGATGTAGTCCCATTTGTTTATTTTCTCTTTAGCTTCCATTGCCCTAGGAGCAGTATCAGTGAAAAAGTTCTTTCGGCATATGTCTGAGATAGTGCTGCCTGTGGATTCCTCTAGTATTTTTATGGTTTCCTGTTTAATGTTTAAGTTCTGTATCCATTTTGAGTTTATTTTTGTATTTGGTGTAAGTTGGTGGTCCAGTTTCATTTTTTTTTTGCATATATCTGTCCAATTTTCCCAACACCATTTATTGAAGAGGCTGTCGTGGCTCCATTGTATGTTCATGCCTTCTTTGGGTTTATATCTGGATTCTCTGTTCTATTCCATTGGTCTATGTGTCTGTTCTTGTGCCAGTACCAGGCTGTTTTGGGAACGGTTGCTTTGTAATACAACTTGAAATCTGGTATTGAGATGCCACATACTTTATTCTTCTTTCTCGGGATTGCTGTGGCTATTTTGGGTCTTTTTGGTTCCAGATAAATTTTTGGAGAGTTTTTTCTAGGTCTGTGAAATATGTCATTGGTATTTTAATGGGTAGTGCATTGAATCTATAGATTGCTTTGGGTAGTATGGACATTTTAATTATGTTAATTCTCCCAATCCATGAGCATGGTATGCTCTTCCATTTGTTTATGTCTTTCTCTATCTCTTTTTTCAGTGTCCTGTAGTTTTCTGCATATAGGTCTTTTACCTCCTTAGTTAGGTATCTTAAATTTTTTTGGTGCGATGGTAAATGGGATTGCTTTTTTAGTCTCCCTTTCTGTAATTTCAATATTAGTGTATAGAAATGCCACATATTATTGGCATTAATTTTGTATCCTGCTATATTGCTGAATTCATTTATTGAGTCTATTAGTTTTTGGATAGAGTCTTTCTGTTTTTTTTTATGCACAATATCATGTCATCTGCAAATAAGGATAGCTTTACTTCTTCTTTTCTAATTTGGATGCCTTTTATTTCTTCTTCTTCTTGTCTAATTGCAATGGCTAATACTCCCAGTACCTTGTCAAACAGGAGTGGTGAGAGTGGGCATCCCTGTCTTGTTCCTGTTCTTAGGGGAAATGGTTTTAGGTTTAGCTCATTGAGTATGTTAGCTGTGGGTTTACCACATATGACTTTTATTATGTTGAGGTATGAACCTTCTATTCCCACCTTAGTGAGAGTTTTTATCATGAAAGGGTGTTGGATTTTGTCAATTGCTTTTTCTGCATCAATGGATACGACTATGTGATTTTTATTTGTCAATTTGTTTATGTGATGTATCACATTTATTGATTTGTATATATTGTACCATCCTTGCATTCCTGGGATAAATCCTACTTGGTCATTGTGTATGATCTTTTTGATGTACTGTTGGATACAATTTGCTAGAATTTTGTTGAGGATTTTTGCATCTATGTTCATGGGGGATATTGGCCTATAATTCTCTTTCATTGTGTTGTCTTTATCTGGTTTTGGTCTTAGGGTAATGCTGGCTTCATAGAAGGTGTTTCGAAGTGTTCCTTCTTCTTGAATGTTTTTGGAATAGTCTGAGGAGGATAGGTTTTAATTCTTCCTTGAATATTTGTTAAAACTCCCCTGTGAAGACATCTCACACTGGGCTTCTATTTGCTGGAAGCTTTTTGATGACTGCTTCAATTTCTTCCATAGTTATTGGCCTATTAAGATGTTTAGGTTCTTCCTGATTGAGTTTTGGAATTTTATATTTTTCTAGGAATATGTCCGTTTCTTGCAGGTTATCCAGTTTGTAGGAATAGAGTTTTTCATAGTATTTTTAACAATCCTTCGTATTTCTTTGGGGTCTGTTGTTATTTTTCCTCTTTCATTTCTGATTTTGTTTATTTGGGTATTCTCTTTTTGCTTCTTGGTGAGCCTGGCTAGAAGTCCATCAATCTTACTTATCCTTTCAAAGAACCAGTTCTTGGTTTTGTTGATCTTTTGAATTGTTTCTTTGGTCTCTATGTCATTTATCTCCACTCTGATCTTTACTATTTCGTTCTTTCTGCTTACACTGGGCTTTTCTTGTTGCTCTCTTTCTAACTCTTTGAGTTGTAGAGTTAGGTAATTTATTACCATTGTTTCTTATTTTCTGAAGTAGGCTTGTAGAGCTATGAACTTCCCTCTCAAGACTGCTTTCACTGTGTCCTATAAATTTTGTATTCTTGTGTTATCATTGTCATTTGTTACCATGATGTTTTTATTTCTTCCTTGATCTTTCTGGTTACCCAGTCATTGTTTAATAGCATGCTGTTTAGTCTCCATGTGTTTGATTTCTTTCTATTGTTTTTATTGTAGTTAATTTCCATTTCTATGCCACTGTAATCTGAGAAAATGCTTGATATGATTTCTGTCTTCTTGAATTTGAAGAGACTTTGCCTATGACCCAACATATGGTCTATCTTTGAAAATGACCCATGTGCACTTGAGAAGAATGTATATTTGGGATGAAATGTTCTGAAGGTATCAGTTAATTCTATCTGGTATAGTGAGTCATTTAAGATTGATGTTTCTTTACTGATTTTTTGTTTAGAGGATTTGTCTAGTGGTGATAGTGGGATATTAAAGTCTCCTAATATGATTGTATTGCTGTCAGTCTCTCTCTTTATATCCTCCAGGAGCTTATTTATGTATTTAGGTGCTCCTGTATTGGGTGCATATAAGTTTACCAGAGTTATTTCTTCTTGTTGGATTGCTCCCTTTAGTATTATGAAGTGGCCTTCCTTATTTCATGTTATGTCCTTCACTTTGAGATCTAATTTTTCAGATATATGTATTGCAACCCCAGCTTTTTTTTTCATTTCCACTTGCCTGAAAAACCGTCTTCCATCCCTTCACCCTCAGTCTTTGTGCATCTTTTTTAATGAGGCGTGTTTCTTGTAGACAGCAGATATATAGGTCATGTTTTCTTATCCAATCGGTTACCCTATGTCTTTTGATTGGAGCACTTAATCCGTTAACATTTAAAATTATTAGTGATAGGTACTTATTTGTTGACATTTTTAAAAATATATTTTATTGATTTTTTACAGAGAGGAAGGGAGAGAGATAGAAAGTTAGAAACATTCATGAGAGAGAGACATTGATCAGCTGCCTCCTGTACGCCCCCTACTGGTGGTGTGCCCACAACCAAGGTACATGCCCTTGTCCGGAATTGAACCTGGGACCTTTCAGTCCACAGATCGATGCTCTATCCACTGAGCCAAACTGGTTTCGGCTTGTTGATATTTTTCTTCTTTACCCCTGTGTTTCTTCTTCACTTCCTATTTCTTTCTTTCTTTCTTTCTTTCTTTTTTTTACAGTAGACCCTTTAGCATTTCTTGCATTGCTGGTTTGGTGGTAATAAATTCCCATTGTCCTTTTTTGTTTGTGAAGCTCCTTATTTCACCTTCAATTTTGATTGAAAGCCTCACTGGATACAGTATTCTTGGATTTAGTTCCTTCCTTTGCATGACTTTGTATATTTCATTCCATTCCCTTCTGGTCTGATGAGTTTCTGTTGAGAAATCAGTTGCTAGTCTTATGGGGGTTCCTTTGTAGGTAACTTTCTGTTTCTCTCTGGCCACTTTTAAGATTCTTACTTTGTTGTTGGTGTTTGCCAATTTAATTATAATGTGCCTTGGTCTCGGGTTTTTTTGGGTTCATTTTGCTTGAGCTTCTTGGATTCATGTGGGTTTTTTTTTTCTTTCCTATATCAGGGAAGTTTTCTGTCATTATTTCTTCAAACAGGTTTTCTATTCCTTGCTCAGTTTCCACTCTTTCTGGAACCTCAGTTATGTGGATGTTGTTTTGTTTCATGTTATCCCAAAGTTCCCTTAGGCTCTCCTCTTGCTTTTTAATTTTTTTTTCTAGAAGCTGCTGTACTTGGATATTTTTTCCTACCTTGTCTTCTAGCTCACTGATGTGGTCCTTTGCTTCTTCTAGTCTACTTTTGATGCTTTATATTGAGTTCTTTACAACAGTGATGTCATTTTTCATTTCTTGGTTATTCTTCATTTCGTCTTGGTTCTTCTTCATTTTCTCTTGGTTCTTACTCATTTTGTCAAATTTGTCTTCCATTTTTTTCAGCCACCTTATGACCATTTCTCTGAATTCTTTCTCTGGCAGTTGCTTGCCTCCATTTCATTTACTTCTTTTTCTAGTGATGCCCACTTTTCTTTCATATGTGGGCTTTTCTTTATCTGCCCATGGTCTTTCTTCTCCAGATATCTAGTTATGTAGTTCTCTCTCCTTATCCCAGGCAAAATCTGACCTTTCCATGTGGCGTGTGGTGCTCCTCTGAATTTGAGTGTTTGCGCCAATTGGGGAGCAGTGTTCTAGGTCCTGCAGCTGTTCGGTGGGTACTGAAGCTGTAGCTTTTCAGGCTGTTTGGTGAATACCCCCATGCTCTTTCTTATTTATTCATCAGAAAGGTTTGTGTGGTAAATACTATAATTATTCCAATTTTACAAATAAACTTATCCACGGTCACATAACTAAGCAGCATTCATTGTCATTGTCACTAACCACTTGTCAATTGACCCATACAAGGACCAATCATTTTAGACAAATTGAAAAAATTATTATGGCAATGGAATGAGTAAAAGATTATTGTAGTTTAAACGTTAGTAATCATTTTTTGTAATTTAGAGTCAGGGCGGACAAACTATGTCCCAAGTCGAATACAATCTGTCATCTGCTTTGTGTGGCCCGTGTTAAGAATGGCATTTGCATTTTTAATGGTTCCAAAAAAGATGAAAAAGATGCTACTTTATGATGCATGATAATTATAGGAAATTAAAATTTCAATGTCCATAAATAAAGCTTTATTGAAACATAGCCACACACATTTATTTAGGGACTAGTAGCCCTGTGCAAGAATCCATATGGCAGTAACTCGCCAATAGATTGTGGCTGCCCTCCAGTAGCACTGCCCCCCCTCTCCTGTAGCTCCCCAGCCACCCCTCTCCCAACTCCTCCTCATAGCTTGCAGCCCTGCACTCTCCTGTAGCTCTCTGTCGCCTGCTTGTGTCCAGTAGCTCACTGCCACCCCCCACCCCCAATGCATTCCCTGCCCCTCCTGTAGCTCTCCACCACCAGCTTGTAGCTTGCTGCCCCACTTTCCTGCTGATCCAGATCTGGTCATTACATGGTAAGTCATTATGCTTCACGACATAATGACTATTTGCATATTATATCTTTATTATATAGAATTATAGATGGCTGTTTTTGTGCTACAATGGCAGAACTGAGTAGATGTAACAGAAACCATAGGATCTGCAAAGCACAAGGAAACTCTCTGGCTCTTTACAGAACATTCTTTCCAATCCCTGTTTAGAGGGATGGTGTTTTCAAAACCTTTTACCAGAGTTTGTATATTGGGCTTGATGCTGGTGTGCTTAAACTTTAGGTCATGTTCAAGATTTAGGATGGTTTGTTTTTTATTTCTCTTAAATCAGTAAAGCCTCATTTTCAGGACGCCATTGAAATGTTATCAAATGTTTGATAGTTGGTTATGAATATTTTGATCAAATATGGACTCAGGAAATATAGAGTGAATTCTTAATGAAAACAGCCTCCAGGACTCTCTAAGAAGCTTCCACAAGGAGCATAGACAAGAGTTAGAAGGTTGACTCTCTGTGGAGAGTCAATGGCTGAACACCTACTCTCAGCCTTGGTTGCATTCATCTCTGCCATGTGTTTTATGACATTCTGTCCTATGATTTGGATGTGGTTTAAAAATGTGGTCCCATATTCCTCGTGAATTACTTTCTCCAATGGATGAAAAACTAATCACATAGAAAAAGTCAGGATCTTGGAGATGAAGCCATTTGTAGAACTGTTTGGTCATGATTAAAAAAAAAATCCTAACATATTATCATGGATATTAAAAATTAGGCATATTTTTTAGCTCTGAAATGTAGGTTCAACCCATGCAAGATACTTAATACATTGTCAGATCTACTCCTTGAGTAAGCTGCTAGATATAACAGAAATGATCTTTATTGACATTATCAATTATATGAAGAAATGTTATCACATTCCTTTATTTCAAAAATTCCTGTGAGAATCTTCTCTCTCAACTGTCAGGAAAAAGTTCACTCAACTTTCTTGAGAAAAAAAATCTTATACACATGGCTCAATTCTTTTTAAGTCTAAAAGCATATATACTCAGTGGCTAGCATTATTCTATAAATAAATTTTGCTATTTCCTTTAGCAATTAAATAAAAAGCTTATTGTTTTAAAATTTGATAAAATTTTAAATTAAAGCATTGAGTGATGAATATATTATTTTAAAAACATTAAAACAAAATAAATTTAAAGTAACCCTTAACTACCACATGCATTCCAATTCTCTTAGGTAATCATTTTATCAGCTAAATGTATAATTTTCTCAACTTTTATATGAAAAAGCTTTTTGAAATATGGTTTTTGTGTTGTATATAATTTTGACATAAATATTGTAAAATATACAATCCCACTCTTAGGAATATATCCTAAGAAAGTAGAAACACCAATCAGAAAGGATTTATGCACTCCTATGTTCATAGCAGCACAATTTACAATAGCTACAATTTGGAAACAGCCTAGGTGCCCGTCAGCAGATGAGTGGATCAGAAAACTGTAGTTTGCTTTTTCATTCAACAGCACATCTGTTCATACTACCAAACAATTCTGTAATATATTTAGTAATTTTCCTATTGAAAAAACATTGAGATTGCTTTCAATTTTTTGATATTAAAATCACTCCTGTAGTAAATATCCTTGCTTATATCCCATTGTACATATGAATCCATGTTTTACTATAGCTGATATCAAAAAGCAGATTTTCAGCCTTAGCCAGTTTGACTCAGTTGATAGAGCGTCAGCTTGTGGACTGAAGGGTTCTGGTTTCTATTCTAGTCAAGGGTACATGCCTGGGTTGTGGTCTCGATCCCTAGTAGGGGTCGTGCAAGAGGCGGCTAATCAATGATTCTCTCTCATCATTGATATTTCTATCTCTCCTTTTCCCTTCCTCTTTGAAATCAATAAAAAATATTTTTTAAAAAGCAGATTTTTAGAACGTTCACACATTTTAAATTTAATAGATACTATTTAATTGGCCTTCAACATGTTTCACATGCTTACTTATATTATTGTGAAAATGATGTGAGGGCCCCTTTTCCATCTCATTGACAACATTTTGATTTTCACAAAATAGAACATGAAAAATGGTATCTTAAGAAGATAAGCATCTTTTATATGTTTTATTAATCATTTGAATTTTTTTCTCTTCTCAGAATTGCCTGCTTATATATTTTCCCCATTTTATATTGGGCTTATTGTTCTTTACTTATACAAACTTTATATGTTTTTAATATGTTGGATGGAATTTCTCAGGCTATCACTTCACTTAATGTGAACAGTGGCATCTCTTATCAAATGCAAGTTTTAATTTTGTTATCAAATATATCAGTCTTTTCACTTTTTTTTTTTTACTATGTTCTTGTTTAAGAAGAACTTTCTAAGACAGGCAAATGAGTATTTTTATATGATTTTTAAGTGTTTAATCTAAGTATAATTTATTTTTGTAAAGGGAATAAGATGAATGAATATTTTTTTCCAAATTGTTAGCAGATTACACCAATAAAACTTAACTAGTATTTATTCTTTCTCACTGATTTGAACAATACTCTGATTAGACATTAAAATTCTGAGTGTACATAAGAATATCAGGACCTGTACCCTAGTGCATTCATTTACCAACTATTTTAATTTCTCCATTTTTTTATAATTATATTTAGTATTTGGTAGTGCGAGTCCTGTGCCATTATGTAATATTTCAAAGTTGTTTTGGCTATTCTTATATGTTCCCTTGTATGATTATATAATCAGTTTATAAAGGTTAGTGGAAAGAAATGATAATTTTACTGTGATTTATTTGGATTGAAAGATTAAATTTAATAATAGTTCAAGTACTTTTATATGAGAGAGTTTTTCTTCTAAAAATATGTATATATCCCTGTTTATTTGAATATTATTTTAGGTCATTCAGTAAAATTTTGTGGTTTCCCTTATAAAAATATGTACTTTTTATATTTATTTAAACATATTTTAGTGCTTCTTTCTACACAGAATAAAATATTTTCTACTATATTTTGTTTCTGTATATCGCTAGTGTAAATACAAATTTAACTATTCATGGCAAGACAAGTCCATATACCATTGTATTCAAAGAATAATTGGTCTGAGCCTTAGAAGGAGAGATGGGCATAGGCTTGTCTAGTTAGATGCTCCCACCCATGACTTGGGATACTTAAGGAATGATTCAAATACTTGAGGAAAGATGAGGAGCTGGTAAAGGAACCATCATGTTCAAGCCACTGTGGTGGAATGTGTTAAATGGTAGCTCTGCCAGAGGCATGACTGATTATTCTGTATGCTATCTTGGCTTTGCTCCATCATCTTACTTTCCATTGATACTACATCGTCTTCCTGGAAAGCCTGCATTTTTCATGCACCCACTGATCCTTTATAACAACTTCCTTTGCTATTTAAGTCAATCTGAGTTTGTTGTCTTTCTTACAATCGAGAACACTAGATGGATGACTTTGGCACAAAGGGATGGGTTTTAGATGAAAGCCCTTCAGTATGTACAGAAACGAGGATTGGTCATCTGTGCTGGGTTTGGTAAAGTTCATGGGAATGCCATCAACATCTAGTGATGATACTCTGAAAACCTACTGCTACTAGTGGCCAAGAAGTTAATTAAATTATCATCAGTAGTCACCTTGACTGAAGTGTTGATTTAGGTCAAGGTTTGGAGGGACCATGTTTCTATTGTCCCATAACACTATATCAAAAAGTGAAATTCAAGGGATGTAGAACAAAATAGCTAGTTCTAATAATGCTGCACTGCTTGAGGAATGAATAAAACTCAAACCTTTAAATTCTTTTTTTTCTTTGTTGATTAAGGTATTACATATGTGTCTTTATCCCCCCATTGCCTCTGCACCTCAAACCCACTCATGCCCTCACCTCCCTGATGTCTGTGTCCATTGGTTATGCTTATATACATGCATACAAGTCCTTTGGTTGATCTCTCCCCCTTACCCTCACCTTCCTCTACCTTTCCTCTGAGGTTTGAGCATCTGATTAATGCTTCTCTGTCTCTGGATCTGTTTTTGTTTATCAGTTTATGTTGTTCATTATAATCCACAAATGAGTGAAATAGTGATATTTATCTTTCTATGACTGACTTATTTCACTTAGCATAATGCTCTACAGCTCCGTCCATGCTGTTGCAAATGGTAGGAGTTTCTTCCTTTTTACTGTAGCATAGTATTCCATTGTGTAGATGTATCACAGGTTTTTAATCCACTTATCTGCTCATGGACCTTAGGCTGTTTCCAAATCTCAGCTATGGTGAATTGTGTTGCTATGAACATAGGGGTGCATATATCCTTTCTGATTGGTGTTCCTAGTTTCTTGGGATATATTCCTAGAAGTGGGATCAGTGGGTCCAATGGGAGTTCCATTTTTAGTTTTTTGAGGAAACTCCATATTGTTCTCTACAGTGGCTGCACCAGTCTGCATTCCCACCAGCAGTGCATGAGGGTTTCTTTACTCTGCATCCTCACCAGCACTTGTCATTTGTTGATTTGTTGATGATAACCATTCTGACAGGTGTGATATGGTACCTCATTGTTGTTTTGATTTGCATCTCTTGGATGATTAATGACTTTGAGCATGTTTTCATATGTCTCTTGGCCTCCCTTATTCTTTCAAAAAATATCTATTTAGGTCCATTGTCATTTTTTGATTGGGTTGTTTATCTTCCTTTTATTTTATTTTTTAAAAAATATATTTTATTGATTTTTTTACAGAGAGGAAGGAAGAGGAATAGAAAATCAGAAACATCAACGAGAGAGAGACATTGATCAGCTGCCTCCTACACGACCCCTACTGGAGTTGTGCCCGTAAGCAAGGTACATGCCCCCGACCAGAATCGAACCTGGGACCCTTCAGTCTACAAGTGGACGCTCTATCCACTGAGTCAAACCGGTCCCGGCTATCTTCCTTTTATTAAGTTGTATGAGTTCCCTGTAAATGTTGGAGATTAAATGCTTATCAGAGATAACATTGGAAAATATATTCTCTCATGCAGTGGGCTTTCTTGTTGTTTTGTTGATGATTTCTTTTGCTGTACAGAAGCTTTTTATTTTGATGTAGTCCCATTTGTTTATTTTCCATTGCCCTAGGAGCTGTATTGATGAAGTTATTGCTTCAGCATATATCTGAGATTTTGCTGCCTGTGGATTCCTCTAATATTTTTATAGTTTCCCATCTTACATTTAAATCCTTTATCCATTATGAGTTTATTTTTGTGTATGGTATAAGTTGGTGGTCTAGTTTCATTTTTTTGCCTGTGTCTGACCATATTTCCCAGCACTATTTATTGAAGAGACTGTCTTGACTCCATTGTATGCTCTTGCCTCCTTTGTCAAATATTAATTGAGCATAGTGGTTTGGGTCAATTTCTGGATTTTCTATTGTATTCCATTGGTCTATATCAGTGGTTCTCAACCTGTGGGTAGCGACCCCTTTGGGGGTCGAATGACCCTTTCACAGGGGTCGCCCAAGACCATCGGAAAACACCTATTTCCCATGGTCTTAGGAACCAACACAATGCTCCTCGGTGTAGCAAAGTGTAGCAATGTAGTTTACTGTTGTCATATGAAGACTGTTACCCATGCTACACCATGATTCAAGACAAAATTTCATTTATTTGTAATTAGAAATAAATATTTCACAATATATAATTATATATTGTTTTTGTGATTAATCACTATGCTTTAATTATGTTCAATTTGTAACAATGAAAATACATCCTGCATATCAGATATTTACATTACAGTTCATAACAGTAGTAAAATTACAGTTATAAAGTAGCAACGAAAATAATTTTATGGTTGGGGGTCACCACAACATGAGGAGCTGCATTAAAGGGTCACGGCATTAGGAGGGTTGAGAACCACTGGTCTATATGTTTGATCTTGTGTAAATTCCAGGCAGATTTAAAAAACAGTGACTTTGTAATGTAGCTTGATATCTGGTATTGAGATCCCTCATATGTTGTTCTTCTTTCTCAGGATCCCTGCAGCTATTCAGGGTCTTTCTATAGAGTGAGAATTTTTGGAGAGTTTGTTCTAGGTCTGTGAAATATGCTGTTGGTATTTTAATGGGGGGATGCATTGCATCTATAAATTGCTTTGGGTAGTATGGAAATTTTAATGATGTTGATTCTACCAACCCATGAACAAAGTATGTTCTTACATCTATTTATGTCTTCCTCAATCCCTTTTTTTTTAATGTCCTGTAGTTTTCTGAGTACAGGTCTTTTACTTCCTTAGTTAAGTTTATTCCTAGGTATCTTAATTTTTTTATTGCGATGGTAAATGGGATTGTTTTTTAAATCTCTCCTTCTGTAAGTTCACTATTGGTGTGTAGAAATGCCATAGATTTCTTGGCATTAATTTTGCATCCTGTTACATTCATTTAGCCTAATAATTTTTTGATGGAGTATTTTCTAAGTACAGTATCATGTCATCTGTGAATAATGACAATTTTACTTCTTCTTTTCCAATTTGGATGCCATTTATTTCTTCTTCTTGTCTGATCACTGTGGCTAGCACTTCCAGTCCTATGTTGAACAGGAGTGGTGAAAGCAGGTATCCCCATCTTGTTTCTGTTCTTAAGGGAAATGGTTTTAGTTTTTGCCCATTGAGTATGATGTTGGTTGTAGGTTTGTTATATAAGGCTTTTATTATGTTGAAGTATGATCCTTCTATTCTCAATTTGCTGAGTGTTTTTATCAGAAAAGGGTGTTGGACTTTGTCAAATGTCTTTTCTGCATCAATTGATATGGTTATGTGATTTTTGTCTCTCAATTTGTTTATGTAATGTATCACCTTTATTGATTTGCGGATATTGTACCAGCCTTCCATCCCTGGAATAAATCCCACTTGGTTATGGTGTATGATCTTTCTAATGTAATGCTGGGTCCAGTTTGCTAGAATTTTGTTGAAGATTTTGGCATATATGTTCATGAGGGATCTTGGCCTGAAATTCTCTTTTTTTGTGGTGTCTTTATCTCATTTGGGGATTAGGGTAATGCTGGCTTTATAGAAAGAGCTTGGAAGTGTGCCTTCCGCTTGAATTTTTTTGGAACAGTCTGAGAAGGATTGGTTTTAGTGTTTTGAATGTTTGGTAAAACTCCCCTTGAAGCCATCTGGTCCAGGTCTTTTGTTTGCTGGAAGCTTTTTTGATTACTATTTCAATTTCATCAGTAGTTATCAGCCTATTCAGGTTTTTTCATTGAGTTTTGGAAGCTTGTATTTTTCTAGGAATGTGTCCATTTCATCAAGGTTGTCCAGTTTGTTGAAATAGAATTGTTCATAGTATTTATTATTATTATTATTATTTTTTACAATCCGTTGTATATCTGTGGGGTCAGTTGTTACCTTACCACTTCCATTTCTGATTTTGTTTATTTGGGTTCTCCTTTTGTTTCTTGATGAGCTGGCTAAAGATTCATCAATCTTGTTTATCCTTTCAAAGAACCAGGCCTTGGTTTCATTGATCTTTTGTATTGTTTTCTTGTTCTCTATATCATTTATTTCTGCTCTGATCTTTATTATCTCCTTCCTTCTGGTTACTGTGGGCTTTTCTTGTTGCTCTTTTTATAATTATTTAATTTGCAAGGTTAGATAGTTTATTACCATTTTTTTTTGAGGTAACCCTGTAGAGATATGAACTTCCCTCTTAGGACTACTTTCATTGTGTCCCATAGATTTGGAGTTGTTGTGTTTTCATTGTCATTTGTTTCCAGGACGCATTTTATTTCTTCTTTGATATCTTTGGTAATCCAATCATTGTTTAATAGCATGTTATATATAGTTTATTTAGCCTCTAAGTGTTTGATTTTTTTCCCATTGTTTTAATTGTTGTTGATTTCTAGTTTTATGCTATTGTGATCTGAGAAGATTCTTTTTATGATTTCTATCTTCTTGAATTTGAAGAAACTTTGCCTGTGTTCTAATATGTGGTCTATCTTTGAAAATGTCCTGTGTGCACTGGAGAAGAATATATATTCTGTGGCTTTGGGGTGAAATGTTCTGAAGATGTCAATTAAGTCCTTCTGATCTAGTGAGTCAGTTAGGATTGCTGGTTCTTTTCTGATTTTTTATTTAGAGGATTTATCTAGTGGTGTCAGTGGGGTATTAAATCCCCTACTATTACTCTATTGCTATTGATCTCTCCATTGATATCTTCCAGAAGTTATTTTATGTATTTGGGTGTTCCTGGACTGGGTGCATACATGTTTACCAGCATTATATCTTCTTATTGAATTGCTCCCTTTAGTATTATATAGTGGCCTTCCTTATCTCTTGTTATGGCCTTTATTTTGGGGTCTATTTTGTCAGATATAAATATATTGCAACCCTAGCTTTTTACTCACTTCCATTTGCCTGGAAAAATTTTTTTCCATCCTTTCACTATCAATCATTGTGAGTACTTTGCTCTGAGGTGGATCTCTTGCAGACAGCAAATATATGGGTCATGTTTTCTTATCCATTCAGCTACCCTATGTCTTTTGATTGGAGCATTTAATCCATTTACATTTAATGTTATTATTGATAAGTACTTGTTTGTCATCATTTTTATTCTTAATATTTGTGTTTCTTCTTTTCTTTCTGTTTCTTCTTTTTATAGTAGTCCCTTTAGCATTTCTTGCATTGCTGGCTTGGTGGTAATGAACTCTTTTAGTGCATTTTTGTCAGTGAAGCTCCTGATTCCACCTTCAATTTTGAATGATAGCCTTGCTGGGTATAGTATCATTGGATTCAGTCCCTTGTTTTGCATCATTTTGTATATTTCATTCCATTCCCCTCTGGCCTGGTGTTTCTGTTGAGAAATCAGTTGATATTCTAATGGGATTTTCCTTGTAGATAACTTTCTGTCTCTCACTGGCAGCCTTTAACATTCTTACTTTGTCGTTGATGTTTGCCAATTTAATTGAGATGTGTCTTGGTGTTGGTCTTTTTGGGTTCATCTTCTTTGGGACTCTATGTACTTGCGTAGTTTTTCTCTTGCCAATATCAGGGAAGTTTTCTGTCATTATTCTTCAAACAGGTTTTCTATTCCTTGCTCTGCTTCCTCTCCTTCTGGTATCCTTATTATGCGGATGTTGTTTTGTTTTGTGTTGGCCAAAGCTCCCTTAGCCTGTCCTCTTGCTTTTAAAATTTTCTTTCCTGTTACTGCTGTGTTTGTGTGTTTTTTTCCTACCTTGTCTTCTAATTTGCTGATGCAATCCTCAGCCTCTTCTAGTCTACTATTTAAACCTTCCATTGTGTTCTTTATTGCAATAGGTCATTCTTCATTTCCTCTTGATTCCTTTTCATGTTGGTGACATTCTTATTCATCTCCTTATAATTCTCATTGAGTTGTGTGTATTTGTCATCCAGCCATTTGAGCATCCTTATAACCATTACTCTGAATTCTTTCTCTGACTTGCTTCCGTTTCATTTAATTCCTTTTCTGATGATTTCTCTTTTTCTTTCCTTTGGGAATTGCTTTTTTTCCTCCCCATATTTTGCTATAACACTTTAGTTGTTTCTGTGTCTTTGATCCAACTGCTTTTCTACCAAGGTTCTTTTGGGGGTGGTGCTACTTGTGTGATCCCTCAGGTCTCTTGGGTTTGGTACTCTAGAGGAGCTCCCTACTTGAGTTATTTGGGTTCTTTTGATATAGTTGGATCTTCAATGTTAGTTTCTTATTAGGGGATGAAGTCTCATCACGAGTTAGAAATGTGACTCACCCCCAGCTTTGTTGTCCAAGCTGTTCTGGATGTGATTGTGGTTCTGGCTTTTGTGGAAAAGGTTGTCTGAGGTCTCAGTGATATGTGCTCACTGTGCATTCCCAGATTTCATGGCCTGGGGGGAAGGAGGCTTGGGGCCTGAGGCTCAGGAACTGTAACATTGGCTGGTGTGATGTGACTCTTGCTGGATTAGCGTCACTCTGCAACTCACTACGAGGGGCCCAGACACTGGGACAGTGGGAGGCAGGTGTCTAGTAGTCTGTGGGTGAGGCAGTGGGACTCTCACCAAAGTGATTTCCCTCTCTGAATCACTAAGGAGTTCAGGGTCCAGCAGCAAGCTGCCCAGAGATAGGTAGCCAGGAGGCGGATGTCATGGATCCTACTGAGGGACCCGTGCACTCTTGTTTGGAGAGGCACACATTCAGTGGAAGCACACAGAGGGGCCCAGGAGCTGTCTGAAAGGTGTGTGTGCCTGTGGGACTCACACGCTGGATCTGAGTAATTATGGCATGCCACCAGCTCCATGGAAGGAGAAGTCCCAGTTTCTGCTTTGGGGGATGTGCACCCTTGATTGGATATGGGCACCGAATGGCTTCTTACAGCAGTGCTCAGGAGCTGCCTACATACTGTGGTATCCAGAAGTCAGCAGCCAGGAAGGGGGAATGTCCCAATTTTTCTGCCTTGCATTCTTTGTTGAAATCACACATGCCCAGTGGGGGCTCACAGAGGCACCCAGGAGCCGTCTGTTGGGGAGGTGGGGCTCAAGAGGCCTGTGTTTTGGAAAGGCGAAACTGTGGTGTCCAGAGTTCTTCAGCTGTGGGGTGGGAAGACTCAGTTTTTGCTGCTGCATCTGTGGTTGGGTATGCATATACCCAGTGGAGGCTCAAAGAAGTACCCTGGGGCCATTTGCCTGGGCAGTAGACTCATAGTGGCTCTTGCGCTGGAGCTGTGTGACTTAGGTGTCTATGGGCAGGCAGCTAGGAATGGGGGAAGTCTGAAATTCTACTGCTGGGGCCTTTTGCCCTTGGCTGAATTCATGCATGCCCAGTGGCAACTCACAGAGGCACCTTTGGTGCATTTGCAGTGTGGCACACTGACACACTATGAGGGCCCCAGGTGTAAAGTCACATGACCGAGATATCTGTGGGCAGGTATCCAGAAAGAGAGAATTCAGAATTTCTACTGCCAGGCAGTGTGCCTTTTTTGTATAAGAGTGCACCCAGAGGGGGCTCACAGTGGCACCCAAGAGCTGCCTGTGGAGTGGTGGGCTCAGGAGGCCTGCATGCTGAAAAAGTGTGACTGTAGTATCCAAAGGTCTGCTGCTGGGGAGGGGGAAGTAGCACTTACTGCTGTGGAAGCTGTGCACCTTTGGAGGTGGAGGTCCTAGGGTCTGCAAGTCTGCAGGTCTGCATGATTTTGGCTGGAGTGGCTGCAAGGTTAAAGGCAGTGTCCAAGGCCTTTATGGATGGTGGTGTTGATGGGTTCCTAGGAGAGTCCACTCTCCCCTCCAAAATGGTTGGGCTCTGTGCCTGAGTCCCACAGCCTGATGAGCATCTACAATGGTGGTAGGTGTTCCTTGTCCAGAAGAATCTGGTCTGCCAGCCCCTGCTACTCCTGTCAGATTTGATTGTCTCTCTCTCTCTCTCACACACACACACCACACACATCCACATATTCTTCTTTCACTCCCTCACTCACTCACATTCTTTCCCTCAACTCCAACCTGCCAGTCGCTATATTTTGTTCCTCCTCAAACCTTTAAGTTCTTGTCATAAAAGATGCACTGAAAATAAAGGGTTTCCCATGACTCTTTCAACAGGAATTTCATATTTTGTAAGTCACAGACCTAAGGTGGCTTAATTAAATCCAACTAAATATTTGTTGCTACATATTGCAGAAATACATTGTTATATGAATTCACAGCCTCAGCAGGTTACTTTTTAAAAAATATATATATTTTATTGATTTCATACAGAAAGGAAGGGAGAAGGGAGAGGAAGAGAGATTTAGAAACATCGATGAGAGACATTGATTAGCTGCCTCCTGCATGCTCCCTACTGGGGATGTGCCAGCAACCAAGGTACATGCCCTTGACTGGAATCGAACTTGGGACCCTTCAGTGTGCAGGCAGATGCTCTATCCACTGCGCCAAACCGGTTTCGGCTTCTTCTTTTCTTTTTTTTTTTTAGCAGGTTACTTTTTGCAAATTTTAGGGTACTTATTAGTTAAGAGTACTTCTTAACAATTTAGATAGAGGTCACTTAGAGTAATTGAAGGGCTCTCATTTCTCACTGAGTCCTATTGATAACTTAAGCACATCTTTCTGCTTGCTTGATGATATCATACCTCCCTCATCTATGAAAGTTACTTTGCAAAATGAGTACAATTCCCCTTTTGCCTACTTCCCTCCAAACAACCAGACATATAGTAGAGTGAGATCCTAACAGAACTCAAAGAACCAAGTTTAAATTCTAATTTGGAGAGAAATAAGAGCCAAACAAAACAAAAGAATTCCACACCTTTGGTAATTAACATGAAAAAAAAGTAATATATAATATATTTTGAAGTTTCACATCCAACAAGAGAGAAACAATATTTTATATCAGGTAGAACTTAGCCATGAACACAGACATACCAGAATTCTGATTCAAGGAGCCATTTGCTCTGCTGGTGATAGAATACCCTCTGGGTGCACTCTTAGACAAATGGTGCACCCTACTAAAGACAATTGTCAGAAATTAATTTTTAAGACAAAATATTAAAAAACAGAGATCATATTATTTATTCATGGTTAAATTCTAATTGAATCATTTGATCATACATTTCAAAAATACTTAATGAGCCCAGCTCGCATGGGTTAGTGGTTGAGTGTCCACCTATGAACCAGGAGGTCACAGTTCAATTCCCAGTAAGGGTACCTGCCCCAGTTGTGAGCTTGATCCCCAGTGTGGGGTGTGTAGGAGGAAGCCTATCAATGATTCTCATCATTGATGTTTCTCTCTCTCTCTCTCTCTTTCTTCCTCTCTGAAATCAATAAAAATATATTTAAAGAAAGAATACTTAATGAAACCTTTTAGTGAAGTTATGGACATGAATGCTTTGGGGAATGGAAAAGCTGTTACTATTGGTAAGGGAGAGATAGAGAGATGATTTATAAACCATTGGTCAGAAATTTAAGTTAAATCCACACTTATTCTTTTTGTAGTCATCATGTAGTTGAATTTTTATACTTTTTTTACTAAAAAGAGAAAAATTATTTTCCTATAATATATTGAAGTTAATTTAATGGTTGCTTTCCAAGGACTGTTCACTTATTAATATATAAATAATTTATATTTGTTATAGAAAACTACATTTATTTACATGTGTGCCATTAAGAATTGTGTTTCTTCACTCCTCTACCAGAGTAGATTAAAATTGCTTATTGCCTTTGTGAAAATTAATCCTCTAAATATGACCTCCCTGACCTATGATAATTAATGGAATTTGTATGTATTACAAATTAATGCATTATGAATTAATGCATTTTTTATTTTTGAAAATAAAATTGATACCTGACTAATAGTTTAGCTTTATGACACCATATAAGATTTTGTCCTTCTACTTTGTCATATTGTAGAAGAAAGAATTACTGGTGTGGTTTTATTACATATTACCTACTCCCCGCTGAGTAGGCCTTATGACATTTCCTTCTCTAGAGCCTTGAGAAGTACATAGATGATAACAGCACTGACATCTTTGCAAAGAGCTGTGTTGGCTCTTCTCTCTATTATGGGAATTCTCGTGGGAACACTACAATTAAATGGGCTCCATGATTTTGATGGAAAACCAATACCCACGGGATGCCAAAGGCCAAGAAGCAGTTTAGTTAATAGCTTAGTTAATAGCTCAACTATAGAAAGCAAAGAAGGCCAGTTGCCATAAAGAGAGCAAAACCAATTTGGTAAATGGAGTAATCTAACCCATACGAATCTTTGGTAGTCCTGAACTGGTCATGGCAAACCTAGGTGAAAACAAACTAGCAAACAGTGAAATAGCCACCATGCTCTACTACACAACTTTCAGATTATCCAATGCTTATTTTTGACCTGAGCCTATGTTTTTCTCTCATAGATGTTTCTAGTTCTCTATTCCTTTCCCTTCCTCCCTGTAAAAAATCAATAAAATATATTTACGAAAAAAAAAAAAAGAAAGAAACATTAAAGATTCCTCCATATCTGCCTGGCTGGTGTGACTCAGTGGTTGAAACCCCAGGCTGCTATAGCTGGGAGGAGATCATGCCATGAGAGTGCGGTGAGATTCCAGCCCAGACTGCCAGTGCTGGCAGGGGATTGAGGTGTGGGGGTGTGGCGAGACCCCAGCCCAAGGCTGGTGCTAGGAGGGGATCATGCCATGGGAGTGCGGGGACCCTGCCAGGCTGAGATCCCAGCCCAGGTTACCAGCGCTAACAGGGGATTGTGCTGAGGGGAGTGAATTTGTTTTTGTTTTTTATAAAGGGTCTGGAGGGCCTCTGGGCAGCATTCTGCCAGGCCGCTTACTATGCGGGCTGTCAACGGCAGTCCTCCCTGAGGCTGGGGGACTCCGGCATGGCTGAGAGGACTGGGCACCACCATTTTGTGGCTATGGGCTCTGCCATTTTTTGTCATGGAATGATGGTTAATTTGCATATTACTCTTTTATTAGATAGGATGTTATTTTTTTCCTCTTCTGTCTTCTATTTTTCTAGGGAAATGGGTAAGATGTAGTTTTCCTAGTCAATGAATGAAATCCAGTGGACAACTGAAAGACTTGACCTTTTCTAAAGCTTGCACAGTTAAAAAGAGAGAAGGTAGTGAGTGTATTTGGACACAAATGCAGGGGCAGATAGATGTATGTTTACTTCTGATTGCTTCTCTTCTGTCAGTGAAATAGGAAGTAAGTTCATCAGCTGAGAAAGAGGATGAGGGAGGAGAACTTCAAAATTTTAGGGTAGGGAACACTGCTTGGGATCATCTAAATGAGTGGAGAGTGAACAGTCTGGGGAAGCAGAGTAAAATTGCCAGGCAGCATTATGGACCCATGTAAAGTGATCACACAATGCAGTGTGCAGATGATGCATTACAGAACTGTACACTTGAAACCTATAAAAATTTATTAACTAATATCACCCCAATACATTTAATTAAAAATTAAAAAATAAAGAGATCACAAATTAAGTACAATCAGCATAGTTACAATAGTGATGTGTGTGTTTACTCACGTACATGTGTGTGTGTCTGTTTTTTATTTCATTCAATTACTCAGGAGCAAGTGTGAAGTAGACAGAAAATGAAACTAAGGTTTTAGTTTAGTCAAGGGAATATGATAAAAGTTAAGTGAAACTAGAGAATTGACAGTCTGTGCAATGGAGGGATTTTGATGATGATGAG